>CAIGRT010062302.1:0-13548 GCA_903798405.1 Fraxinus platypoda | reverse complement strand
TATATAGAGAGATATATATATATACCTCAGCTATGGCCGTTGATTTGGAATGATGATTTGCAACTAAAATTAAAGGAAAGATGATTTTAAACGGGATTGCTTTGTGCATAATACCTTCAAAACCTAGATTTTAGATGATTGAAGTCTGATTGGTAGTTCTTATAAGTGTTATGTCCTAAATCCAATTAGTTTTGGATATAAACACTTTTAGTATATAATTGATACATATTTATGGCAGATCTATTACTTAATTGAATTATTGTTTTAATAAATTAAATAATAAAATCCGTAGATTCAAGTTTTTGTAATTTGTTAATCACAAGAAGTTGTGATTGTGAGATACAAATTATATATAACTGAATCTTAAATCATTTGTGATCGTAAGTAATAACGAGACACTGATATAGTTATTACGGATATATCATCACGTGTGGCATTTCTTGCTTATGAAGTAAGTAGTTGATCTTACAAGCTAAAGTGTGGTGACACTTAAATGAACACGTGGATGTTTTGTTATAAAATAAAACATTGAAGACCTGTTGGGGAGATTCCACATGTATAACTATCTGAGTGTCAGTGATTAATCTTTAACGTTCAGTAGTAGAATTGACCATTTGACTTGAGATCATCATAGTACCTTATATGAGGACAATCATACTTTAGTGATTTTGGATGTTACTCTACCAATGGTCACTAAAACGACAACTTTCGGGTATGTCAACAATCATATAAAGGTTGTGAATGATCAATAAATGATTCGTCACTCTTAGATGGTAAAAAATTATGATCTACATTTCATTCAATTAAGTTGATAACGAAATCTTTGGTCAAGGTGTACTCATAAGTCGAAAAGGAGTTTTCGACTTACATTGACTTAATAGTGGAATGAAAGATGTTGACCCCCTAAAATGAATCAACAGATGTCGGGCTCACTCACGCCAAGTCAAGTACGATTCCAACGCGTTCCTACTGGAATGATGACGGTAACAATGAAGAAATGGACGCAGGAGGTAATTTGCGGCGAGAGACAAAATTGCTCGAGTTTCGACGGGTGGAACGAAAGCAATCGCATTAATAACGATCGCCGGGTTGAAACCAAACTAATCTATGTAATAACAAACAAGATTATGTGGAAGAATAGATAAAATGCTAATATGTTTCTTTCAAAAGTTCAAGTGTATATTTCGAATATTGTCTGTCCTCTTTTATCAATCATCCAAGCTCCCCTTCTTAATTACAAACAGGACCTACTTATACTGCATTGACCGACGTGGTGATCGTTAAGATCAGAACCATGTGGCCTCATCTCCCTAATTGGGGCATCACATCATTGTCTATTCATACAATTAATGCATTGATAAGGGGCCAGCCACCCTATACAATGGCTAACATACTGACAACTTTATTACAAGTGTCACATCACTTATTTCTAGTAGATCATCAAATCTATTACAAGGGACAACGTTGACTTAATGGACTTCGGACGAGTTGGGGAGAGCCTCGGATGGATTTGAGCTTCGCCTTCGAAGAAGTGCCTCAGATTGGGCTTCATCAGGCTGCGTGAGAGCTTCGGACATTATGTGAGGACCTCGGCCTATTTGTCTTGTTGGTGTGTTTGACATATTGGATCTTCTTTTTGACTTTCTTGTTGACTGTCTGTTCACGTGTCGTGCCACGTGGCTTCATTTCATTGGGCCTCAGAGGCGAGGAATAACAAAAGATATGATCGATAATTGAGATTGACACACATCCATATCTCGTAATTGATTGGATCATATTGTCGAAATGATTATAATTTCACGGTGAACGAACAAGTTTGATTTTGTCATACCACGTGAAATTTCTCGTCACATGTATTGCATTGACACATTACTAGATGTCAATCTAAGACAACGAATATGAATTTGTGATATATTAGAAGGGGTCTTTTAATAATAATTTACGTCGTTAGGTATCATGATTGAATAGGACGTACAAAACAGGATAATCAAAAAAATAAAATTTACCAGTTAATTAGTTAATAAATGTTAGATAATTAATTAATTGGGTTACTTATTAATAGGACTGTATTACGTTTAAAAAACTAGCCAAGCGCACTTGGACTTATATTAATAAGCCATTATGGTTTTAAAAAGAATAGAACACATAATTCATTATCTTGCTAGCACGAGAAAAGAGAAACCCTAATTCTCTCATTCTTGTTTCATGTGTGAATTTTCATTAGAGGCTGGACAATTGGACAGTTGTGAATTGCAGAAAGTGATTGTTCGTGTTCTAAGATCAGCAAAAGAGTTTGCAAAATCTACAAAAGGTATATTTTCTATCTTAGTTTATGTCTAAACACAAAGTTGATCCTTGGTGGGAATTGAAATATGTTTTATTTTACGCTGTGCATGTTAAGTAAATTCTCAACAGTGGTATCACAGTCTACTTTGTTTTTGATAAAAATTGTTCGCATCATATAACAATCAAAAGCTGATTGTTGTCATTTTTCACGTTTCTAACTTTTAAAGAAAATTTGATTTTCTAGTTCTAAATTTGATTTGGGAATGAAAATTAATTTTGATAAAAAAAAAAGGACGAAAATCTGACAGGCTGTAGCTGACAATGATTGAAGCCGGTGGCGAAGACACTGTGGCGCGCGTAGGGGCGATGTACGCAGCTATGACCATCATCTTATAGATGTAGCCACGACATGCAATGCCATGCCCGCGGCGCACGACATTGCAACTACAGCGCACGCATACAATACTACAAATTATTCAAGGGACCAAAAAATACTCTCTCCAAAAATAACAACCCTAGCAGCGTCGCACAGCAGGATGGCGGGGGCTCCTCCTCCTCGGCCGCCCCTCATGGTGGCAGGGGGAAGTGAAACCTATGCCTCCATGGTTCAGGCCCGTCCTCAACCTATCCCGGAGATGAAGTTCGAGATGAGGCAGCCTATGGAGAACGAAGGAGCACTTTGGTTTCATTTTTCAAAATCTGAACTGGAACAGTCAGCTTCCCCTTTCAGGTATTCTGTTGTCCTGAAGTTTCTGAAAAGAAGACCATCGCTGGATCAGATCCGGGTATTCATCAAGGCGAGGTGGGGAATAAAAGGTTTTTATGCAGTGAGTAACATACAACGGTCGCGAAACGTATTCATTCGACTCTCTACAGATGAAGATTTTGGTATTGCATGTGCAAGGGAATCCTCAGACATTGATGGCGCACCATACAGATTGGTTATCTGGAATCCTGATTTTGATGAGGACAAAGAGTCTTCTCTGGTTTCGGTATGGGTATTTCTCCCTGGGTTACCCCCCCACTTCTATCATGAATCTATGCTACGCATCATCACCGGCGCCTTTGGACGATTCTTGAAAAGGGACAACTTCACTGCCTGTGCATCTCGCACAGATGAGGCTCGTGTTTGTGTATAGATCGACCTATCGAAACCTCTGATACATTCTTTCTGGCTGGACGTCCCTTTCCACCCTTCTAGCAGATACCAGCAAGTTAGTTATGAAAAACTCCCTATGTTCTGTCATCATTGCAGAGTAATGGGGCATCTGGATACAGCCTGCAAAAATAAGAAGGAGAACGTAGAGACTAAGATTCTAGAAAATTTTCGTCCTAAGAAGATCTGGTGGAAGAAGGATAATGGAGAAGTGTTGACGGTATCGGCACATGAAGGTGAACATGTGTTGAGTAGGAAAGACAGATTAACAGAAAAGCGGAGACAGATAATACAGTGAGATACCCTAATTTCCTCAACCTCGATCCTTTTTGGGTGTTATGACGGCAGAGTTACAACCAGTATTGATGGAGCAACGGAACCTAGCGAAGCTACTAATGGAGCAAAGGAACCAAACACTACAGATGGAACTTTAGGTACTGATGTAGTTGCTGATAAAAGCGGACACTAGGAAGATAATGAAATGTTGGCGGTAGAAGCATTATCTGAAGCAACGAATTTGGAGCAAGCAATTATGAGGAGAGACGCCGATGCCGTCCAAGATATTCTTATCACGGAGATTATGAACAATATCGCAGACCTTGTTGTTAAAGAAGAGCCTCTCCCTCAAGGCCACCAAAATGCAGGTTATGAGCAACACAAGGTTACAACTTTGGAGGTGCACAACTCGTCTGATGGTGAATATGAGAATGATTTACCTGAGCTACAGGTCATTAATTACGATACGGATCACATCATGTCAGTCCCACTAAAAAGAGGAAGGGGAAATGGTCGGAAAAAGGTGACGTTCGGGATCACTACTAGATCCAAAAAATCTTATTAATGCTGAATATTATGGTTTGGAATATTAGAGGTATGGTATCCTCTAAGAATAGATTAATGGGGCTGAAAAAATAATTTAATCCTTCTGTTTTAGAAGTTTCTGAACCTTTTATCTCTATCGATAAAATTGTAAGCTGGGCTCGTCGTCTTGGATTTCCACACTTCACGTCAAATGTTGGGGTGGGAGGTAAAATTTGGATGTTCTGGAATTCTGAAGTGTCCTTTTCTGTGAATAGTTTGTCGGAACAAGAGATCTCGGGTTGGGTTG
Source organism: Fraxinus platypoda (assembly GCA_903798405.1). Lineage (NCBI taxonomy): Eukaryota > Viridiplantae > Streptophyta > Magnoliopsida > Lamiales > Oleaceae > Fraxinus > Fraxinus platypoda. The sequence goes on along the minus strand of CAIGRT010062302.1, from coordinate 8,998 downwards.
CAGTTGGAGGTGCTCAGGTGTTGTTGACTTTCGTTTATGCCAGTTGTTGTCGGATAAAACGAAGGGAATTGTGGGATCAGTTAAAAAGCTTATAACCTGGTGATCATGGATGGTTAGTAGGGGGTGATTTTAACACGATCCGGTCTACTAACGAGAAACTTGGTGGAGTATCGCACTCTTTCTTGGCCAGGCAAGAGTTTAATAATTTTATTCATGACACTGGCTTGATGGATATTCCTTTTGATGGGCTGAAGCTATCATGGTGCAATGGGCGACAAGGTACTTGTCGAATATGGGCACGATTAGACCGAATTTTGGTAAATCAAAGTTTTAAAGATCTTTTTCCATTAGTCGCCCTATCTTACTTGGAACGCACTTCGTCGGATCATTGCCCGATGGTTTTGAAATGTAGGGACAGATTAAGCTCACCATGTTCTAGACCATTTCGGTTTCTAAGCATGTGGTGTTCCCATCAAGAATTCTTACCCCTGGTGAAAAGAATATGGGATAAGAATATGTCTGGTTCTGCAATGGTATGTCTCGGGCGTAAATTGCAGAACTTGAAAACAGCATTAAAATCTTGGAATTGCGAGGTTTTTGGAAGGGTGCAACAGGAGATTGAAACCCATGAGACTAATCTGATTCACCTGGAAAACTCGCTGATGGAAAGCTTCTCAATGGAGACTGAATTTAAGCTCTTGCAATGCCGGAATAATTATGTAGCCTGGCTAGATAGAGAAGAAGCTCTATGGAGGCAGAAGTCACGCATTAAATGGCTGAAAGAGGGGGATGGCAACACAAAATTTTTTCATGCTTCGGTCAAAAATAAATATAAGAGTAAAGTTATTGATCACATGGTCCTTGATGACGGCACCGAGTTTAAGTCAACTGATGAAGTACATGATGGGGCTGTTAAATTTTTTCAAGGGTTGTACTCGGTCTCACCCATTCACATGGACGTGAATAGCCTTGATCTCTTGACGCCAGCCATTACTGAGGAGGAGAACATGATCCTATGTAAACCTCCTATCTTGGAAGAGGTTAAAGCTGCACTTTGGTCTATCCCCAAAGATAGCAGCCCTGGACCTGATGGCTTCAGTGCAAGCTTTTTCATTTCTGCCTGGGATATTGTCCAGTCTGATCTACTCGCAACGGCCATAGAATTTTTTGGGGGTTACCCTCTTACTAGTGCTTTGGGGGCAACGAATCTTGTTTTGATTCCTAAGGTGGAGTCCCCGAACAGCTACGAGAAATTTCGGCCTATCAGTCTCTGCCCAGTGGTGTACAAAATCCTGTCCAAAATTATGGTAAATCAGATGGCCCCTTTGCTTGACAAATTAATCTCTCAGGAGCAATCAGCTTTTCTTCAGGGCAGGAGCATTTTTTATAACATCTCCATTGCTCAAGAGATGATGCAAAGTTTCCACAAGAAGGTGAGGGGTGGAAATATTTTTTTGAAGATAGATATGGCTAAAGCATATGACAGAGTTAATTGGCGGTTCCTTCTGGAGGGATTGCGCAGACTGGGAGTTTCTGATCAGTGGATGAACCTTATTTTTAATTGCATTTCCTCACCATACTACTCAGTTATGATGAATGGCAAAACAAGGGGCTTTTTCAAACCATCGAGAGGTTTACGCCAAGGAGATCCCCTGTCACCAAACCTATTTGTTATGGCACAAGAACTCCTGTCTAGAATGATCAACCGAGCTTTTGCAACCAATCAAGTTCAGCCTTTTCATACTGGAGGTATGTTGGTTAGTCATTTATTTTATGCCGATTACTTACTTATTTTCGCCAATGGGAGGAAAAATTCAGTCACCAAGCTGCTAGATATTTTAAAAACATATGAAATGATGTCGGGTCAATCAGTGAGTCCTATAAAGTCATCTATGTTCTTTTCCAAACACATCTCTTCCACTCGTAAAAGAACTCTATTGGCTGCATGGGGTTTTAAAGAAGGTGCTCTGCCCTGTACCTACTTGGGAGTCCCGCTTTTCACTGGAAGATTAGTGAAGAATTTGTTTGAGCCATTGTTAGAAAAAGTTCAGAAAAAATTTGACTGGTTGGAAGGGTCGTTTACTCTCTTTTGGGGGTAAGATCACATTGATCAAACATGTACTTTGCAGTATGCCAATTCATATCCTCTCGGTTCTGAACATGCCTAAAGGTATTCACAATGAGCTGAACCGTATTTTTTCTTCTTTTCTCTGGAATGCGACTAACGGATCAAAAAAAATAAAATGGGTTTCTTGGAGAAAAATTTGTTTCCCAATGGAAGAAGGGGGTTTAGGCATTCGGGATTTTGGAGAAGTACAACGAGCATTATTTATGAGATTTGTGTGGAAGCTGATGGTGGGGAATTCCTTTTGGACAAAATGTTTCCGTGCTAAATACGTGAAAAACAAACCAGTTGCGTTGCTGAACGTCTCTCCCACACTTTCTCGATTTTGGAAGGGAGTGATCTCGGCACTACAGATTGTGTTGCAGAATTCTTTTTGCCGGGTGCACGACGAAACTTCTAATTTCTGGTATGACAACTGGAATGGTACTCAAAGTTTGGCATAGGCAGGATGGGAGGTTGGTGAACGAGAGTTACAGATTAAAGATTTATTGATGGATAATGGTTGTTGGAATGGGAGAAAGCTTAGGGAGATATTAGATGAAAGACAAGCTATGGCAATTGAAAGTTCTCCCATCAAACTTTCTGGACAGCGTGATCAATTCGTTTGGAAGCCCGGCAAGGAAGGGACCTTCTCCACTAAATCGGCTTGGGAGTTGATTAGGAAAAAAGGTGTGACCTGCGCATGGAAACGGTGGCTGTGGCATCATAAAATTCCCCTAAGAATTTCCTTTATCTCGTGGAGAGCCCTCCTTAATGTTTTACCAGTTGATCAGGTAGTACAAAGCATTGGAATCCCTTTAGTATCAAAATGTGAATGCTGTGTTCGTCCATCGATAGAATCCATTGACCATGTGCTATGTAATGGGGATATCGCAAAAAACGTTTGGTCCTATTTTGTATCCCATTTTAATATATCACTTCCCTGTGTTAATACTTGGAAATGTATGATGACTTTATGGTGGAAATACGCTTCTAGCTCGTCTCAGGTTGGAATCCTCCGCGGCGACACTCCACTTATTATCACTTGGGAATTATGGAATAATAGATGTGAAGCTCAGATGGAGGGACACCCCATCTCTTGGCTGAAAATCGTTTGGCAGACAAAATATGTTCTCTCCCAAACTGCTGGACTAATCTCCAAGGGTAGTTATATCTCTGGCCGTGATGTTGGCTGTCTGAAATCCTTAAAATGTCCAATAATTTATGCTAAGCAGAAACATGTTCAATTGATTAACTGGAAGAAACCGACAGGTGAGCAGCTGAAATTGAACGTTGATGGAGCAGCTAAAGGAAACCCAGGTGAAGTCGGTGGAGGAGGAGTTTTGCGTGACAGCAACGGTAGTTTTCGGGCTGGTTTCTCTCGCTATTATGGGTCCTGTACAAATATGGTGGCTGAAACACGAGCTCTTCTCGACGGTCTACGTATGTGTAGGGAGATCGGGGTTAAGGATATCATAGTAGAGACCGATTCCAATGTCGTGGTGCAATGGATTCAAAAAGGAGCTTGCTCGTTATGGTGGCTTTGAGATTATTAGGATGAAATTATGGAACTGATAAGATTACTTAGTGCACAAATCCATCACGTGTTCAGAGAAGCGAATATGGCTGCTGATTTTCTTGCTAAAAATGGTAGCAATAGGTCGTCTTTTAATATGTCCTTCGGCGACGAGGCTCCGGCTCTACTTAGAGGAATCTTGCATACGGATAGGCTGGAATTACCTTATCTTAGAAGCTGATTATTAATATTAAGTAAGTATCGTTATTGTAAGGGAAGTAGTCTTCCTTATTTTTCGCTTTTGGTTATTTCTCATTTGTAACCACGGTATTCCTTTCATTTTTTTACTGATTTTCGTTTATTCTTTACTTTCATTGTTAGGGAAGTAGTACTTCCTTATTTATTGATTTCATTGATATCATCTGTAACCACGGTATTCCTTCGCCACAAGTGAGGTTGCATCAATAAATTTTTCGGAGGTATCGCCCTCCTTCCACTAAAAAAAAAAAAAAAAAAGACTACAGTGCACGCATTGCTGCTCAGTGAAGCGCCGATCATTGTCGGTGCCGCCAAAGAGAGAATGAAGCTCTTCTAGGGTTGGGTCGAGTGAATGAATTTTGAGGCGGGGCCTGTCATGCAATTTCTGAAATTGTAGGCTCCCACATCTAGTTACAGATTAAGGGTCATTATGCAATTTTAAAATGATGGGTTGCTGTGCAATTTTGATATTTTAGGGTTCTGTTAAATAATTTGTAAATGGGTCAAATTGCAATTTTGAAAAGGAATTTTGAATTTGAGTATTAAAGAGTTTTTAAATTTTCATTTTGATTAAGTCTGGCCTAAATTTCAAGTTTGGCCCATTTGAAATTTTACTTAAAATTGGCGACTTTCATATTATAGTTAAAAATGAAATTTTAACTTAAATATTAAATTTTAACCTAAATTATTTAATTTAGGAGCTTTATACTAAATTAAAATGTAAATTCAATACTCTAATTTAGTATTTAATTAAAACTTGATTTTAATTATTCACCCTAATATATTCTTGAAATAGAATTGGACTCTAATTTGACATATAATTAAAATTTGATTTTAATTAAATTTTCAAATCTTAAAATTTTATGAAATCAGAGTTGGACTCTATTTTGGTGTTCAATTAAAATTTGATTTTAATTAAATAAACCGTCCCTAAAGCTTTGGAATTAGAGTTAGATTCTAATTTATTATTTAATTAAAATTTGATTTTAATTAAATAATTTTGCCCTATAATTTTGGAATTAGAGTTTGACTCCAAGTTGATATTTAAATTAAATTTGATTTTAGTTAAATAAGTCCTCTAATTAAATTAGTTAATTAATTTGATTAATTAATTATTTAATTGTTTCGATCCATTTGTCTAAATTAGTTTAAACGACCATAATTATTAGAAACGTGAAACATGTTTTATTATTGGATGATTATGGACTCAACTATTTGGATGTGTTAAATTGTTAATTTTATTCTTGTTGTTTACGGGCCTGCGGGCTCTTATTTATTTTGAACCCCTGAATCTATTGTAATTTTATGGGTCTATGTGTCCAATTTTTTAGATATGCATGCCAACTACTATATGATACAAATTGTAGCTAGACTAATAGAAGAAGCAAAAAGAGTAGGAGACCATAGAGATTAAGCATTGTATAATACAATGTTATGTCCCCTAGGGATTGATAAACTAGGCTTCTTTATGACTCGGGAAGGCTAAATACTAAACTTGCAAGTTTTTCTTAATACCGTGGTTAGGACACTTCCGAATCAAGTCGTTAAACTATTTTCATGCTTCATGAAAACTCTCTAATTCGACCTACTAAAATGTGTTGATCTCATGTCTTAATTCAGTTATCTTCGACAGTGAAAAGTACTTTGTGATGAACTTATGTACGAGATCATTCCAGGTCCTTATGCTTCCCGTAGGTAAAGAGCCTAACCATTCTCTTGCTTCATCTCTAAGTGTATGTAGGAAGAGTCATAACTTGATTGCTTCATCAGGTACTCCATGAAAATTTTAGTGTTGATGGATGTCCAAAAAGCGCGAGATGTGATTGTATGGATTGTCATGATATAGGGTATTGTACAAGTTTTACATATTTTGCAAAGTAATTTGGTTCATTTCATCTTAGGTGTTGCACTTGGAAGGTTAGTTTCGACACCCAAGTCGAGATTTTTAACACTTCTAACCCTATTGAGAAGTTTTTGTTGATATGAATAGCTAGAGTATAATAAACATCAACCTTGAAAATTAAAAGGAAAATTAATATCCAAGTGTCGATCCCCATGCCCCGAGTGTCAACACGCCTCGAGTGTCGACACCAAAGTCCCGACTGTCGTGTCCCACGTGAAGGCTTTTTAGTAATTCCATTTTTAATAGTTCCGTCTATTCTTGTCTGAATACTGATGTAAAGATTATATTATGATATAAATCATGATAAGTTTAGAAAAAATAGAAAGTGGAATGTGTGACACCTTATGCCAATGCAATAGGGCACTCTACAGGGAGTAACTAGAATTTATGTCAAACCATAGTAAAGATCATTAAGCAACCTTTATGTAGGTACTCGGGTACATAAATGTAACTTCTGACAAAAGGCAAGATGATCTAGAATTAATTGGGTAGGTCGATATTGACTATTCTTGTTGAGGGACAACATAAAGTCGACGAGTGCTTGTAAATTTACTTCAAAACTACATTATTGTAAGGGAAGTAGTACTTCTTTTTTTTACTGCTTTACTTTATTTCTGCTGTAAAGGAAGTAGTATTTCCCCATATATAACTTTGTTTCATTTCAATTGTAACCACGATATTCCTCCGCCACAAGTGATGACATATTAATAAATTCTCAGAGGTACCGCCCTCCTTCTTTAAAAAAAAAAAAAAGACTACACTACGCTTTCAAAGCGCCTTTAAGATTATGGGAATCAACTTTGCCATATCAAGCAAAAGGGACGAAGGCTGTTTTTGGGATCTTCGTTGCAGCAAAAGTTGTAACGATTCAATGATCTCAATTTGATCTTCCTCTAAGAATCAGAGCGCAAATGAGGTCAATGAAATTCTAGGGTCGAGTCATAAAATGATGTTGGTTGGATTCAAATTTGAGAATTTTCGAATGAACTCTCGTCACAAGAGATCGAGTTAAGGAGGTTAAACTCATGACAATCATTACGAAAAGTGTCTAACAGACAATGAAGTAAAATCTAGATTCCAACCCTAAGATGTTCCACTAGATCTTCCTAGCTTTCATTGCCAAATATGAAATCATCGCTTACCTTGAAAAATATACACCATTTTGATCCACATTCTTAAAAAAATTTATTTTTTCAAAACTCATTTTCAACCACACATTTTTCAATAAAATAATATTATAAGGAAATCCAAAAAATTTTCTTATTTTTTAACCATATATTTTCCATCAAATCATTATTTAACATGCATTATCTCCCAAATAATATGCATCAAACATAGTCATAATCTAACAAAAGCATTGATAAGCATAAGCAAATATAAAAGCGAAGCATATATATATATATATCCACGACTGAAAAAAATTATGAAAATACCTAATGTGTTCTGTTCCAATGAAGTTTGATAACTAATCTTTCCAAATGACTAAAAGTTTTGGCCAAAATACGCAATCAAAAATATATCATTGTACATTATTGTTCTCAAAATACTATAATGGACTTCACTTTTCCATGCCAAGACATTCCACAGTGAGTGAAGAATCGCACACAAAGTGAGAAAAACTTAATTAGAAATTCATAGGTCCAGAAAAATTGAATTCATTTCATGTTCGTGTTTGGCTCACTTCAAGAATATAATTATAATTAGATTAATTTTAAATAAATATGTTTTAACAAATACTCTTTTTATTGATAAGATTAAATATAGAGCATTTACTTATTTTGATTATAAAATAAGTAAATTGTTTCCTTATGAATATGAATAAGTAATATATTATAACATGTTAAGAAAAAATAATAATTATTTTTTAGCTTAGCTAAATATTTGGTGTCTCTTACTGTTAAAATAAGTAATTTATTTTTAGTTCATATCAATACAAATTATTTATGATAAAATTTATTTATATAATTATAAGTAAATAAAATACCTAATTTAATAATAAGCTATTCATGTTGTACATTATCAAACATTATTAGGTATTTTATTTGCACGAATGCATGTACAGTAAAAAGTAGGCCCCTCCAAGAAGGGAAGAGCACGTAGTTGACTTAGGTTATTGTGTAATTTTCCTCCATTATTTTGACACGACGTTTGTGTGGGCTCCAGGTAGCCAGCTCACGTGTTTTAATGGGGGTGGGTTAGAGTGGAGTAACGAGTTCAGGTTTTCGGGTGGAAAAATAGGGGGGTGAGGGTAGGGATGGCAAAAAAACTCGTCAGCTCGAGCGGTTCGGTCCGAAAAAAGCCCGAGCTGGGAACCGAGCCTAGGCTCTGGCAGAACCCCATTTTGGGGGGTCGGCCAGGCCGGCCCGTAATTAATAAAAAAAAATATTTAAAAGCTGTCTAGAAAGAAAGAAAATAATAATAAATAAATAAAAAAGCGAGCCGGCTCGACTCTGTTCGTTGACATAGTAGGTGGGGGTGAAGGTGGAGAATGGATTTAGGGTTGGAAGTGGACAATGAATTTTAACCATAAATTTTATGAGACTCGAAACTTTTAAACCACACGTATCATCAATTTTTATAAAAATCTAACAAAAATCTAATTTTAATCTCTACTAAATATGGGCTAAATTATATGTTAGTTGTTTAATTAGTTTGGTTTTATTAAAAAAAATGATAAAAATTTAAATTAAGATGAACAATTTTTTTAACCTAATTTTATCAAAACCTAATATAAATATGATTTTTTAACAAAATTAAATACGGACTTAAGAATTTGTTTGAGCCCCATTTTTTGAAAAAATAAATTTTATAATGATGATTTTTTTAAGAATGTATGATTAAAAATAAATTTTGAGAAAAATGAGTTTTTATAAAAATGGAGTTGAACTTAGGCATTATATTGAACAATGTATAGGATAACAAAATGCACATTAAATTAATTCAATAGTTTATTCGACAATCCAAACATGTGTGCATACACTAGTAGCCTATGTTTGGAAAAGATTATTAGTAACATTTTTTAGGAGGATTATTTAGAGGTGTCAATCCGGGTGGTCCGGGCCGGATTGGCCAACAAACATATGAGTCCGGTAACGGCTCGCGTGAAAAAAAGCCCGCCCGCTACGGGTTTCGAGTCGGTTCCGGGTCGGCCCACAAATTTTGGACTACAACCCAGGCCCGCCCGCTGACCCTTCCGGGTCGAGCCCATGCGGGTCAC
>CAIGRT010062213.1:0-38468 GCA_903798405.1 Fraxinus platypoda | reverse complement strand
ATTGAAAAACGAAAAGTAAAGTACTGTTAAAATAATTAAATTGTAGTAGGGCTAAAATCGTCTAGAAAATGATTCTCACTTGATGCGATATTTAATATATTATTATTATTATAGATGAGAGCCAACTTTTCTTCTACACAGAGTTTTCTGACTGTGACCATGAAAAGAGAAACTTGAATGGCAGAATGGACTTGTTCTGAGCTTATGTGCTAATATTGCTTCTTTCTATCCAGGCTTTGCAGATTAACAGAAACTTGGATGGAACAACTTATGGAAAGAACAGTGGCGAAGGGACAAACAGTGGATGACCTACTAAGGAGAAGTGCTGGTATTCCAGCAGCATTTACTGCCCTTTTCCTCTCAGAGCCCGAGGGCACGCCAAAAAGGCTCTTGCCGAGGGCTCTAAGGTGGCTAATAGACGTAGCTAAGAAGTCTTTAACAGATCAAACTAAATTAAACAGCTCAAACAGTGACTTTTCTGGTGGTTTCTCACCAAAATCAAGTCAAGCAACTGCTAACTGTAAACTTACTGAGATGAATGGCAACCAAAAGATCTCAAAGCTTCGGGATGAGGGAGTTGTTCCCACTGTGCATGCTTTCAATGTCCTTAGAGCTGCTTTCAATGATACAAACCTAGCAACTGATACATCAGGTTTTGCTGCTGAGGCAATAATTATCTCAATACAATCTTTCTCATCTTCATATTGGGAGGTCCGTAACAGTGCTTGTCTTGCGTATACTGCCTTGGTCCGCCGCATGATTGGATTCCTCAATGTACAGAAACGAGAATCTGCAAGGCGAGCTATAACTGGGCTTGAGTTTTTTCACAGGTATACTTTACCAATAACTTTAATTTATTCTTTACATTTCTTTCTCTCCATCTATATCAATAGCTGTATTCATATCTGCAACTTTTGTGTTTAGTATTCAGTTTGGACGACCAACCAAATTGAATGTTTGATGGATGCATGTTAAAGCTTTCACATGAAATTTGACCCTTTTTGTGAGTAAAAAGATGTATATACCTGTTGTAGTTTGGATTAGTCAGTTTATTCATCTAAGAATTATTTACTGATAACAAATATAAATAAGGGTTAAGTATGCCAATTGTCCCGGACCTTTGTTTCATTTGCATTTTCATTCTCAGTCTTATTTTCTAGACAACGGTGTCCCTGACCTTTGAAAAATAGGCGCCATTTATCCAAATGGGCGGTTTCTATCAAAAATTTTGTTAGTAATTTTTTGAAATGACAAATTTTCTTAAACTTAAATAAGCCAAAAGCAAATATTTTATATAAAAAAATAAAAAGGAAATAAATAAAAAAACGATAAAGATTAAAAAAAGTCACTTCTTCCCCAATATCACATTTACCACCATCCTTTGGTGCCCATGAAAAATGAAAATAAAACTTATCACCTTCTCACTAACCCCCCCGCCAACAGGCTGCGCCACCTCCACTCAACCCCTGTCACCGACCAAGGCGAAAGTAAGGCCACCAAACTGAGATCCACCACTTATCTCCCAATTTTCACCCAAATTGATGACAGCAACTTAACAATATGTAAGGTGCAATACACCATTGCGAATTAATTCCCAATCCTAAAACCAGGTTGAATCTCGACAAATTAATAAAACTTTCTTGGTTCAAGAAGTTATATTCTCAATAATATTTGGTTATACAAGAGCAGCAATTTTTGGGTAGTGATTTTTTTGCTCAAAAGTTTAGATACTAGACTAAAATTAATACTTTTGACATAAATTTCATTGTCTTCTAGGTTGGATTTTTATGGACTTTTTGAATCAGAAATGAACACGAAATAGATGTTGATGGGCTTTTATTTTGGTTCCAATCACCACTCACCAATCACCCAATACCTGCAGAGATGATGGTGCCGGCGGTATTTGGCGGTGAGTTGTGGTGGGGCTGGAACATGATAATGAGTTGGGGTTGGGGACGGGGGCAGGGGCAGGTTTCCATTTCTTTATAGCCTCTTGGGTCTTCATGTCTTGAAGTCTGTCACATTTGCAGAAGAAAAAGCTTGGCCACCATGTATTCCTTGATTTTGTAAGATGGGTTTGCTATAAAGGAATGAGTGAATGTGGTGCCTGTGAGGGTGGGGTTTGGGGAAGAAGAAATGAATTTTTCAATTTTTATCCTTTTTTATTTTTTATATAAATTATCTATTTTTGGTTTATTTAAGTTTAAGGGTAACTGTGTCATTTCCAGAAATACTAACAATTTTTTTAACAAACCGTATATTTGGCTGAATGGCGCCTGTTTTTCAAAGGCTAGGGACACCGTAGTTCAGAAAAAAATGATTAGGGATGGAAGTGCAAGTGAAACCAAAGATTAGGGACGTTTTGCATAATTTGCCCAATAAAGAATGATTTACTCTTATGGTATGTGTCTATCAGGAGGAGGAAAGTACAATAATGAACATTAAATTGCATGTATAAATTTAGTCATCACATTGGAGATGGTATTCCTATGATGAGGTGATCTGATGCATTTTCAAAGATATTCAATTAAACTTATTTCCTTTTCTCTTCAACTGAAGGTACCCTTCACTGCACTCTTTCTTATTAAACGAACTGAATGTGGCTACTGAGTTGCTTTTGGACGACTCATCTGAACATTCAAGATCCAACCTGAAGAATGTTGTGCATCCAAGCTTGTGTCCGATGTTGATACTATTGTCTCGGCTTAAACCTTCACCAATCACTAGTGAAACTGGAGACAGTTTGGATCCTTTCCTTTTCATGCCATTCATAAGGAGATGCTCAGTTCAAAACAATTTTCGAATTCGTCTACTTGCATCAAGAGCTATAACAGGCTTGGTGTCCAATGAGAAACTGCAAGTTGTCTTGCTCAATATTGCCTCCGAGTTACCTTGTGTAGAAAATCAAATCATGGCTCCTGATTCATCCACATCACTGGACTTGGCCAACAGGACCTCTGGTGCTTCTTTCAATTTAATTCATGGAATGCTATTACAGTTGAGCTCTCTTTTGGATACCAATTGTAGAAACCTAGCCGATTCATTTAAAAAGGATATGATTCTCAACAGTTTGATTCAAATTCTTGCCAAATGTTCATGGATTGGAAGACCACAATTGTGTCGCTGCCCCACCCTGAATGGCTGTTTTCTAAAGTTGCTTGACAATATGCTGAGTCTTGCAAGAACATGCCAAACAGGTGAAAGTATTGGTGCCATTTGGAACCTCCTCTGGGAGTTATCTTCAGAATGTTTAGATTTAGATCCGTCTGATTATCTGCCATATTTTGATCCTACTATTTCAGAACTTCGTGAACAAGCAGCAATTTCATATTTCAATTGTGTTTTCCAAACATCTGAAGATATAGTTGAAGATGCTCTACTGATGCCAAGGAATTTTTCTTCAGTTGCTTACAATTCGTTAAGGAGATATGAAATGGAGGTTGCCTCTACCAGATTTCAGGAGAGGTTGACCCACTCCATGTCAGATTTATCATATGAAGTGCGAATTGCAACAATGAAGTGGCTTCTTTTGTTCCTTAGGGCGACAGAATCAGGTATTAACAGCGGGGATCAATTTTATTCTGATGCTAGGAAAATTTGCTTGTCCAATATAAATCTCCAGGAAAGGCTGATGAAGCTTTTGGTGACAGAGAAACACCATAAATGCATGCATTACATTCTAAAGATTCTTTACACTTGGAATCTACTGGAATGGGAAGATGACTCCCAAGAACCTGCAGACCCAAGATATATTTGTAACATGGACTGCAATTCAGTGTTCCAGTTATGGGAGACCTTAGTTTCTCTTCTCAGGACCACAAGGCACGCAAAGACACGTCAAACCCTTGTCTGCTGCATGGGAATTTGTATAAAGCGAATCTCCAGCATATTTTTGGATCTTTTTAGTCCTGAAATAGAGAAGATGCCCGAGTTCAGCCAATCTGATCTTTGTAAAAAAAAGTCTGATTTCTACAACAGCACAAGTTATTTTGTCACTCTGATAGAACAGTATGGTGACGCATCAGAGCCTGTAAATATGCGGAAGGCAGCTGCAGAATCAATGGTAGCATCTGGTTTACTGGCTCAAGCTGAGGTTTTAGGTTCTTTAGTTTCTGGGGAACAATTTTCTGATGGCAACTGGTTTTCTCATATCAAACCTGAGGAGGATATTAAAATGTATGCTGGTAGAATACTGGATCTATGGTTGATGTGCGTAAAACTTCTGGAGGATGAAGATGAAGGGATTAGGAAGAGGCTTGCTTTGGAAGTCCAGAAATGCCTTACGTCCAGAAAACCAAGGGAACACTTTTCAGCTGGTATTGCTCCAAGACAAGTAGAGAAAGTGATTGCGTTGTGTTTTGAGCATTTATCATCAATCTTTAGTCACTGGCTTGATTACTTGGATTATCTTTGCTGCTGGGTGCTGAATGCTGCAAACAATGCAAACTACGTCACTTCAAAAGGAGATCTCGTCAGACGTGTTTTTGACAAAGAGATCGATAACCATCATGAAGAAAAGTTGTTCATATGTCAGATTTGTTGTTCCCAGTTGGAGAAAATTCTGACTTCGAAATGTTGCACTGTTGACTTCTCTAATGAGAGTGGGGCTCGGGATTTTTTGCATAGATGGAGAAGCAAATTTCGCCAACAGTTGATATCGTTTGCTAGTGACCATATCAAAAAGCTGGGAGGTGTCGAGTGGATTGGTGGAGTGGGAAATCACAAAGATGCGTTTTTACCGATCTATGCAAATTTGCTCATGCTTCATGCCCTATCAAACTGTATATTCCACTTGGAACCTGAGACTAGCAAGTCCATGCTCTCTGAGGTTCTTGAACTTGGAGAAGCTATTCATCCCTTTCTTAGAAATCCCTTAATTTATAATCTGTATTTGTTAGTAGTGGAGTCACATGAGAAATTTTTTGGGGCAACTGACCCCCATTTGACCCGAAAGTGGAGAGAGGGTGATTCTATTTGGGATGAATTTGATCCTTATTTTCTACTCGAGTGAAAGGCATAAAAGATGAATACCGCCTTTATTAAGATCTACTTAGTTTATGGCACTGAGATGAGTATCCAGTCGTAAACTTCAGGGTTCCTCGGGATTAGTCGAGGTGCGCGCAAGCTGGCCCGAACATCCACGATTATCCAAAAAAAAAGATCTACTTAGTTTATGGAATGCTAGTTGTGACAATCCCCTTGGCTGTATACACAATTTTGATTCAATACATTTTTAAATTTAGTGGAGATGTGGTTCGTCTTTTATCCTTGTTAGGTTTTGTTACTATATGCAATGATATTACAGTGGAACAAAGAATCTGGAATTACAGCAATCTTTTAGATATAATGCTTCAGCTTGTATAGTTTGTCAAATGAGGTATAGCAAGTTGCTCTAAATGGATAGTTCAAGAACATGTGAACATTTCATATACATAAAAGTTGGATCATATATCCTTGCAGGCTGCAGCCAAGTTATATGTCAGATATTTTTAAAAGGTCCCTGTGAAACAGGTCTATGCCGACTGACAATTATGTTTAATTTGCAATAAACAAAACTTTGACGGGAATAGGAAATGAAATGTAAAATAGAGTTTCAGTCTTCATCCTCATCTTCCTCGTCGCCCTCTTCTCCCTAATGGAAGCCATCGACAGAGTCAGTGTATAGTGAGAAACATATAATACTAAATACTACCAAAATATTGACTGATCACAGCTAACATCTCGAAAGTAGCACAAAGCCATTGATCAAATAGTAAAAACTAAGAATATTCAGTAGAGATGTACATTAAAGAAGTTAAAAAACTGAAATTTAGCATCATACTTCCACTTCACGCGGTGACATTATTAAAATGAAATGGTACAAACAGGTTCACATGAAGTACAGAGGATATCAAATAATCTTTAAAGAAGAGAAAAAGATTTATTTGTTACCTCTTCTTCATCTTCATCTTCTTCGGAATCTTCATCATCAGCTACCTGTTATACAATCATAATTATCAGCCAGTTCAAATAAGTGGAAGGTGATAAATATACTGTAATAGTAGGGAAAGGAAGAAAATGTTACATTGTAAAGATATTTGATAGGATCAGGCCACAGATCCTCCTTAATTATCTCTGCGACCTGCAGTTTCAAAGCAAAGAAGACAATAAAGAATTTTGTACTGAACGCATATAGTATTTCCTCATCAAATGCGTATGACAATGCTTCAAACAAATGTGAGCTTCCAGAAATGGATTTACCTCATCACGCAGCCCCTCGCCTGCATCTTCCAGTTGAGTTTCACTAAACCAACTAAAGAAGCTGCATTCATAAGAATAGATAGCATGTGTCAATGAGAATACTCGCGCATAAACACGCACATATCTGAATAATTGTGTAAAAGGAAAACTAGCAAGAAGTACCTCTCGGTAGATGGTGGTCGTTTGTTCCCTTTCTTTTCATCATTATTGATGTTAGCAGAGCCCTTTCCATGTAAAACGCATAAATACTTAACATTAGAGAAGGAAGATGGCAGGGGAAGGAAAGGGGCACTTGCATATAGGAGAAATATGGGTATGATCAAATTACCATGCCTTCCTTCCAATCAATGTCTGTGCCGGTTATCTTTGTAGTTCCTTCGTTAAAGAACTTGAATGTCTTAATCAGCTTTGTATTATCAAAGAAAGGGTTTGGCTTAAACTTCTGAAAGTCAACAGTACAAAGCATAACAGTCAGCTATAGACAACAGAAAACTGATGGAAACACAGATGAAGTAAAAGATAAGATGCCATTTTTTTTTTCTTTAGAATTTTAAGAGAAGACTCACGAATGTAATGGAGTAACCCAATTTCAAGTCATCATCCACGTCAAGAGCATCTAAATACTTGAATATCTAGATCGAGCAAAAATATCAATTATGAGGTTACTTTAAATTCAGTTATACCATGTCAGATTGGCCTACGATGTGGGATTACATGAAATCTGAGCAATTCAAATAAAAAGGAAAAATACTATTAAAATATATGAAAGTAACTAGAGCTTCCACTATAGTAACTTTATAGATCTAACTTAATTCAATTGCCAAGTGCCAACCAATCTTATAAGACGCACATACCGTCTGGTCTTCCTCACTCAAAAGATCACAGAGTGAAGGATGACTCAAGAACTGTAAGAAAAGAGGATAAAGATATGAATATTATGGATTAAGCTCTGAGAAGTAACAAACATTTGTCTAAATCAATTTCACAACATAAAATAGTTCTTCCACTCACGGCAGTCAACCAAAAGTCAGGAATAGAACTGATGATCTCATTTCTTCTCACATAAACAGGCCTCCTTATCTCGTTGTACATTCGTTCAACTTCCAATACTTTATCACTGGCTTCTTCATTGACCTGCATGGTACCAAGCCATAACGAAGCTTCATAGTGTTAATACTCAATATTTTCTTTTTGCTACGCCAAATTTCTATTAAAAATTGTGTCAAACAGCGATGCAGGACTATGTACACGTGGTACTCAACAATTTCAATCTTTTTGTAGCATTTACTCAACCATATTATACCCCAAAGAGACTCGAATGGACGCGTATCCATTGAGATAGTAATCTTATCTAACTTATAAAAAAAACGACGCAGAAGTGCATCTGTTTATATCTCAGTTATCAGTATTTATGTGGCAATAATAATAAAGAAGCCAGTGGGACAAAAACAAGACTCATCTCTACTGCTCTTAATTACCAACTTCTAAGCATCCTAGATCATAAATGTTTCAGAAAAGAAACATCACACAACTATAATACAGATATAGCATCTGCCAAAAGGAGTAAGGAATCAGCAACACAAAATCTGATCCAACCATAAGCAGAGAGTGGGTAAGATGCAAAAAGTGAACAAATAATTATGGTAGGAACAACCAGCTGTAGAAAGCATATACATTTACAGGTGATGATTTCCATGTGTAAATACTTGGGGCTTTCATTGCAGATGGGGACAAGCATTCCACGTCGTGAACCCCTAGTTAACTTCTGAAATTGTTATCGCTACAACCAAATTCCACATGAATACATGCATTATCTTTCTTATTGCATAAAACATAGAAATAGATTATCAATACCATAAAACCTTTCTTTTCACCATAAGTTATCAAGGGGTGTCAGATGTTCTCTTGCAGTCAATTTTTTCTTGGAAATGAAGTTCTTTAACAAATGAAAGCAAGCTGTGGCGCTGTAATATCTTTTACGACTACATTATACTCCAATTTCAGCACATCTAGGGATTTGAGGATGAGTGATAACCGCACAAAGAAAAATGAAATGCCCAATAAGTGGGTTAAACAAGATAAGCCAAGAACGTTTTTTGGTTGCAACCACGCACAAACAGATACGTACACGTGTGTGACTTCACATGCACATGCATATGACACGAACTTATTCTTGGGTTTTTAAAATACCAGAATTAGAAGAAAATACAAACCACTCTTCCATCTTATAATCATGTTCATAAATTGAAACAAAATAGACCAGAAGTGTTCAGGTTTTTCCCCTCATATTGCTCAAGAAACAAATCCTAACTGTTTTACGAAAAAAAAAAATTTGTCTTTTCTCGCTAATTACAGAGGTCGTTTACATTTATTTGACTGACCAATCCCTTTTACGTAGAGATTCTTTCTATGGTAAACAAAGTTTCCTCAACACTCTTATCATTGGTCCAGTAAAACTATTCACGGGTTTGCGATAATATTTTCACCCTATAGCTTTCCTATTACAATAAATAGTAAACACTGACCAGTCGAGCATTGCAAATTGGAATCAGTCTTGTTGAAATTTTTTCATACCGACTTGAGATCAATCAGAGGTTTAAGCATAGACACATTCTATTTCTAGTCAGATATCAACCAGAGAAAATTTCGAGCAAGGGATCAGCCTGAAAAAAATGTTAAAAGATAGACATGCAAATGTACACCAAGCAAACGATTGCAGAAACTATGCAGAGGCAATGCACATGATCAAACATCCAACCCTCTCTTATGTCTCGTGTTTCGAACCTCAAACAAAAAAAGAAAGCACAGTTAATTTGCTTCAAGATAACAATTCTCCCAAGTTTTTCATTGAGTCGGAAATAAACAATCAAAGACATCAGGCGATCGAATTCCTCAAGCCCACGACGAATTGACAATTGCACAAGCAAAATTCAGCACACACACATTTGATATCACTAAAACAATCCCGATATCTTAAATACCATCAAATTAAATATGAAATGATAGTTAATGTAAAGAAAAAATTCAATGCCTATTCACTTTCAAAATTAAAAATTACACCAACCGATCACAAATTTATGCAAAATGCATTTGATATTAAAGTGGTGACCTTATCGAGTTCCTTCTGGAAATCCTGAAGCTTCTCGAGGGAGACAAGGAGATCCTTGTCAATGTGAATGTTGTCTTCCTCCGCCGACTCCGCCAATTTGTCGGCAGTTTTTGGTTTCTTCGACCGGTCCGCCACCATGTTTCGAAAACCCTAATCCTTGGTTTGTGTTTGGGATCTCTCCCTCGGATAATTTGCAGGATAGGATTGTCTGTTGAGACAAGTTTTGTCTAGGCTCTAGCGCTGTGTATTTGACATTTGTAGTTGTACAGAGTTTACAAGTCCTGCGTTGTTCCCATCAAACCATGCTTTCTTATACTATGGTCCCAGTGTCTTGGGACTCTCCAGTTAAAATTATTTAAATTTTAAAATACTAGACAATGCCAACATGTAATGCACGTTATTCTTAAATTTCAGATTAAAATAAAATCAATTTTTGACCGTCAGATTCCAGATAAATTATTTTCATGACATTCTATGTAAATATCATCAATGATCGACTGTAAACAAAAGTGATCCTGATCTTTTACCGAAAGTATCTCAAGTGTTCGACAATACGAAGCTCAAACTTTCAAGAGTTGGCACGAGTCATAAACAAATTCAATCCTATTTTCTTTTTTCAGGAAAGGATTTTCGAAAGTTATAGCAAAATCAAGATTCAAACTCGACCATCTAATATCATGGGGATAATCAAAATATGTTTCTCCTATCCCGACTTCACCCACTTGAAAATGCATAAACGAAAAGGAAAGCGCAAACTTATTTGAAACATGCGTGCTCGAAGATACATATTACGAAGATAAAGAACAAACGCGACTTGACTGAAGATTGAGAGCCTAAAGTTGTGTTGCAACTTGAAATAAGCAGGGAGATGTTCACCATGTCTTCATAGGAAGTCCTTTATCTCAAAAAATATGGAACCACTACTCTCATGTAATTGGGATTCAGTTTAATCAATCTGCAATTTGCAATATTCTTATGGAATGGATTCCATTCTCAGGGAACAAGTCAGGCAATATTTATGCCCTTACGAGATTTGCTCAGCTATTGTTATTCATGATATTGATCTGATTCATCAAATAGGATTATTTTTACGTCGGTACATGTTCCCATCTAACAGAACGCTATTGGATGGCCTTTCTATAGGATCCATTCTATTGACGGGAAAGGAATATGAAATGTGATTTCACTATATTTCTAACCAGGCACAAGCTCCGATCCTTTATAGAAACTACTCATAATAACGAACTTACAAAATGGATATGTATTTTGATGATCCTATACAAAAAAACTAGTTTTAATGAACGCCTATAAAAAAAAAAAAATTTAAAGTCTATTGTAGTCTTCAAAAATGAAAACGCATTAAAGCTTGAAAGTCTTTTATAATTTTGTAGAACACTAAGAAGGCGAGAAATTTCATGATCAGTCACTCAAAAAATTCCATCCCTAAAACCGTCATGAGTACCCGTGGAGAGTGGGGACCCAAATAGAGGACCTTTTCGACTTGATGCTTACGGCCCTGTCGAAATGCCTTTTTTCAGCTTTTCCGTGTGCATGAACCTTGTCAATAGATTCCTAACTTCCTATTGATCAAAAATCTTCATAAAAAAGAGGCTATAAAAGTTTAAAAATTAAATACATTCACCTAAGCATTTTCCCTAACAAAATTGGGATCAATTGCATGAATCATTTTTCGCCTCTTCTTCTATTCATTGCTAGACAAACGCTTACTTAATACGACAGACCACCAGATAGTGCGAAACGAAAACGAACTCATAAGCAAGAACCAAACCATCTAAAACATTGTGTTGGGTCTGGTATAATGCAATTGGAAACAACATACATAATATCCAGGCCAATACTTAGATCTAGTTTATAACGCATAAGATTTAGGAGAAAAAGGGACCAAAGCCTTCCTTTTTTGGTCAAGGACACATATCTTGTTACTGTATACGCAACAATAACCAAGAAAATGTTTACAATGACGTAAAGCAACCAATGCCCGACACTAACTTCGGCCAGATCACCTCATCACATGTTCAAAAAAGGACTAGGTTGGTTCCATACCACCCAATTCACAGAAGTTTTGGACCCGTGCGTATGTACAAAGAAAGAAAGATACATACATACATACATACATACATACATACACGGAGAGAGCAGTATTAGGTGCAACGAGAAATTAGGGGCGCTGTAAATATTCCTCGGGTTACAAATAGCAACAAGATCACGATATCCAAATCAGCTACTACAGTTGTGAAATGAAGATATTGTCACACCTCATTTCCTAGCATTAACACACAACCTGCCACAATGGTGCGCCCTAACCTGATTCATACTAATCTTGCTCAATGCACGAGTGACATTAGTCAACAGATTAAATAAGTGCGTGGTCAAACTAAAACATAGCATAAATATACGTTGGCGATACCTGAATACTTGATTAATCAAACTACTCTAATATTTGGAAGACTGGCTTCACAAAAAAAGGGCGCCTAATTTCAGCCTTTAGTAGTGACCAGAATCGACCCGGGCAGGACCACCTTGACGCCTGTGAAAATCTCCTCCATCACGCTTTGACTGACTCTGATTTCTCTCTCTGTATCTTGGGGCTACATCATTAGATCCATCTCCAGACACTACAAGCTTCTCGGTTTTGCTATTCTTATTCTGCCCAACTGGCTGGTATTCGTAATGCACATTCTGCCTCTGCCTTTCACGAAATGCAGTTACATTGTGTTGCCGGCCATCATGACCTGAAGACCAATCTCCATGAGATTCATGGCCTCTGCCAGAACGATTGTTATGGTTTCCATTCCTCTTAAAACCAGATGAAACATTAGGGTCGTGCTCACCAGCTGTATAGGCAGCAGCAGGAGCTGATTCACCAACTCCAACAGGAACTTGCGATGGGGAATAGGGGCGTCCTTTCACTGGAGCAGGTTTCCTCTCTCTGAACTCTTGATGATGCTTTACATCTTTCGCTGGAGCAGGTTTCCTCTCTCTGAACAACTCTTGATGATGCCCTACATTTGACTCATCAGCCATATTATTTTCAGGGACAGGCTCATCTGGATGAGTTCGATCAACTTCACAGTTTTTTTTGTCATCTTGAGGTGGAACATGCACCTTACGCTGGGGACGGTGATCCCTTTTTGAAGCCCTATCAGTTTCCACATTAATAGTTCCAGTTCCAGCAGCTCTGCCTCGGTTCTGATTATTTTCTGAATTTGTGTTAGGCTTGGGCTGCCAATGAGACGATATTCGCTCCCCAGAGCTGTGACTTTCTTTTGAAGAAATAGTTCTGTCTGTCTGGTTCACATCAGTAGCTGCAGATTCACTACTAACAATATTCATGTGTTCAGGATCATTATTGTTTCCCATGCTTTTATGGCCCTTGGATAGATATCGCTTTCCCCTACCTGTTGTTATCTGATCTTTCACAGCAAGAGATTTTCCAGATGCAGCTGATTCAATATCGTTGGACATGTTACTGCTATCCAACGTGTTGTTCTCTCTGGTAATATGTGATTCAGCTTTTGGTGCATTTACTTCACGCTTCACAAATTGATTTTGGTCCGTGGATCTTTGAATGTCCTTGCTTGGGTTAGAAGTAGAAGATGGTCCATGATGCACACTCTTCCTATTCGATGGTTCTGTAAAATTCTGTTGTTGCCATGTTCCATGTGCTTTTCCTTGCTTGTTATGCCTGCCATCTCCCTCCTTGAAGTCTACACCAGACCCAACAATTCCAGTTGCAGAGCTCTTAGGTGGCGGACTTGCAGATCTCGCTGACTCAGGTTGTGCTTTACCAGCAGCCTCTTCTAGTGTAGGACTAGTTGATAATGGCACATGTTGAATACTTCCCTGCTGTGCCAGCTCCTTAGCCACAGGCTTCGGAACATATCTCTCCATTTCAGCCCTTTTGCCTTTTGAACTATTCTGCACCAGATTATCAATCTTCGCTGGAGTCGCAGATTCAGGAGTAGATTTTTGACTTGCTTCAACTGCACCCTCAACTTTGCTTTGTGAACGCACAGGAGCCCACATTATATTGTCATTGCTATGAAATTTTTCCACAATCCTATTGGCCTGTAGACTTCGTGGCATTCTGCGGGACTGAGATTTCCACTGTTTGCTTACTCTGCTATGGACTGCTTCATCATGGAAAGTAGACTGCACCTCGGAAGCCTGCACTCCTCCGTCAGGCTCAATCTTTGCTGAGACTGAGCTATCCAAAACTGACAGCACAGCCTTGGACTTGCCAGTTTCAATGGACTCTTTTGCACGATTAGTCTCCTCCAGCGTTGCTGACAGTATTGGAGAGATTACAGCAGCCTCATCCAGTCTCTGCTTATGCTTACTATTATACCTATAACTTTTCCTTCTCTGATGTGTGGTGGGTTCAGCCATGATATTGGAGGCATTCAGGGCATTTGTCTCGCCACTTGCTCTGACACTAGAAGCAACCTCTGTCAAGGTAACATCGTTAACGTATACATCAGTGAGATCTTTCGGAGCCTCAACTGTGACAATTAGCGCTGACTTTTCATTTGAATTCTTCTGTGATGGATCATTTGGCTTTTGTTTACATAATATTTGCTTATGTCTAGAGACACTTTCATCAGTAGATTCGAATGCGTTTGTGGTACCCGCATAATAAGAATCCTGTTTCAAAGGCGAAGACTGACCATGAGAAATGTGTTCCAAATGAGATGCCCAAGGTGTCTCCATGGGTAAATCTCTGGAAATATTAGCAGATTCTCTATGATGGCTAGCACTGCTCTCTCTGTCCTTAGAAACAACGCCAGACGCTGAGACCAAATTAGGGCCAGGTGCCTGGAACTTGAGGTTAACCATTGCTTGTTCAGCAAGTGCGTGTGTTTCTTTTTGCTCTCCCTGGAAGACACCAATCCCCTGAGCTGTCTCAGCATTCTGGGTTCCCTGAGTTCTCTCGGCTTTCTGGTTTCCAGCTTCACCTGCTTGTGTTCGCCGATTCAGTTCTTCCAATTTAGCCAAAGCCTTGGCCTTCTGCTCTCTCGTTCTTTCTTCCTCTTCCTTCTGTAGTTGTAAGGCACGTTGCTTTGCTGTCTCTCTCATCTTTGCACGCTGATTGATTACATAAACACAAGGCCAAATAGAAACTTATATACATTAAGCAAGTGAGAAATAAAATTAGTTAACATTTAAATATAAAACCTGTGCCTGGATTTCAGTTGAATCATATGACTCTGCACAAGGTTGTCCTCCATCCATCACCGAATGGATCACTGAGTTCTCAGTATCCTCAGAACCACATGCATGAATATCATATGAAGATTCAATATTTGAAGCTGTAATCACATCAAACTTCTTCTGCCATCCATCATCATCCTGGCCATTGAACTTTCCCTTACCGCGATGGTCAACTCTATGCCCACCATGATATGCTCTCCTGTAAATTTGAAGAAGTTTAGGAATGGATATGTGTGAAAGATAGCAGAACAACATTTTTCATCAGACCTAGGCACGAGAGCTGCTGACTGAGAAATCTTATCTCCTACTGGAACAACCACTTCGTGGGGGACAGCGACAAAATCTCCAGAAGCGGAAGTCCTTTCAAAAGATCCAGCAGTACTGCCAGCTTCAACAGTAGAATTATTAAACTTGGCTTCAACAACTTGAGACCCACTCCTTTGCTCTTCCCTGTTGTAAGCAGAGGGAACCTCGTGACATCCATCAGTTGCACGGACTTTTGCATTTAAAACTTCAATTTTCTGCATTAGAGCTGAATCTTTTGTCGGGGCCAGTAAAGATGTATCTCTGTCACTAGAAGATGTATCTCTGTCACTAGCTGGAGTTTGCTGTGGTTGTTCAGGAGGAAAACATGCCACAATTTCTGATTTCTTTGTCCAATTGTCATTAACTGCTTTGACATTGCCTCCTTTCAACAACTTCACTTTGACAGTGTTTGTAGAATGACTATCAAAATTATGAGGAGCGTTCTCATATGGTGTCGTCTGCTCACCAAATATATCTTCCTCCACATCATCATCAGCCCCCCACTCAGTTTTCCGGGATGATATCAAGGGTAGACCATGCTTTCCACGATGTGAGGCACTAGATCGTAAATTTTGTTCCCTATTTTCTCTTTCCTCCTTCCTATCCCACTCTTTCTGGTTCTTTAGCGGAATGTTGTGGGGTCCTTGAGGGCCCTCTAGATTATCAGCTTCCACTTTTTCCAACAATGCTTTGCCCGTGGACCCACGCCCATCTGCTCTGCCATGGGAATAACTAGGATCGGGAGCACTTGGGGCAGGATATCTATTAAACACAGGGTGGCCAGCCGCCATCCCCATGTATGGAATTTCACGTTCATTGCCATTGCAATAGCCCATTGGTGGTCGATAATAATTGTCAAAAGTCATTGGACCAGGGTAAAAACCAGGCCTAAATGGCATAGCTGGGCGTGCATAGGCATCGGGCATCTGTGTCCTGTATAAATCTCCATTTTTTGGATGGGGACCTCTAGGAGCGGCACCTGGTGGAGGAACTGCTTGTGAACCAACTAAAGGCACAGGTACAACTTGAGGACGATGATAAGGGAATGGCTCCATTGGAAAGCCACCAGGAGCAACAGGGGCTCCAAATGGCGGTCCCCCAGGAGGTCCTCTATACCAAACGCCAGCTGGAGCATTTATAGGTGGACCACGCCATGAATCAAAATGCTGAGGGGGAACATTGGAGTGGTAATATTGTTGGGGCTCCCCTTGCCACTTCTCCATGCTAGGATGAATACCATCCTCTGTAGATCGGGTACCATCTCTCTTCCATGTATTATTAGTTCCACTCTTGGTAACTGCACTAAGAGAAGTACCACGTTAGACAAAATTCTACAGAACTGAATCTTATTGATAGCTGAATGTAACTTTATGTCCTAAAAATTTGATGGGTGCTGACCATCCTGAGGAGCCGTAATCTTCCCATCTGTCTGAGATATTCTGCCAGAAGCAGAGCTAGGATGGTCATGAGAGACATGATCTGTCAGGGATTGTCAA
This sequence comes from Fraxinus platypoda, assembly GCA_903798405.1. Classification (NCBI taxonomy): domain Eukaryota; kingdom Viridiplantae; phylum Streptophyta; class Magnoliopsida; order Lamiales; family Oleaceae; genus Fraxinus; species Fraxinus platypoda. The sequence goes on along the minus strand of CAIGRT010062213.1, from coordinate 22,085 downwards.
CCAAGGTGTCAGTAATGCACACATTCTACATCCATTTGTTTTTAAGTGTCAAATAGTTTCCAAAATTGCTTATAAGTATATGCCAAAATCCAATTATTATAAAGGTGAACAAGGCAAATAATGATAACAATATATAATATTCAAACATCAAAAAAATCTTTCATTTGATTTAAGACAAAATTCTGAGAGGATAACAGGTGTAAATAGAAGATGGTCCATCATCAGAATTACAAAAAAGATAAGTAGGTATCATATCCAAAACCCAACAAATGGCCATAATAGCAAGCTTACATAACATTCTTTAACATAACCATTGCTTCATTCATAAGCAAATGATTTCAATAGGTTCACTGAGAACCGAAGAAGATACATGGCACTATGCATGAGAACACCACTACTGCCTTCTCTTAATACAACAATGAAAGTGCTTCACACAGTTTACCCTCCCACTTTACATTATTCTGGCAAGTTGCCACGGAGCTAAATGATTTCGTCTAAATTTTTTTGTTTTATCAAATTATAGGTCACTTTCCTAATTGAAAGTATAGTTGATTTCCTAGTTTTCTGATATGTCAAAAGCACACGACTGGCAAGCGAAAGAGCCAAGAATTTTAACATGCATGAGAAGTATCCACAAATGTAAATTCTATAATCACATATTCACACCTTGTAATTCAATATCCTTCACAGAATTGTCTCTGTCAGAACCAAGTGTAGGAAAATCCCCAGAACTCAGAGAGAACCCATCTTCCTTGGAAGATTTCGCACCCTGCAAATATACTAAGATCAATTAACCAAAATAAATGATTTTTTTAAGAAAATGTTAAGATCTATCCAAATTAGTTAAGATATATGTTTTTAGTCCTTCCATTCATGAGGATCTGGAGAAGTCGTTATGCAACACTACAATTACCACAACTCAAATTGCAGGAACATAGAGAAAGAAGGGACGAGGGAAGCTGAGATTAGACAATAGCCTCAACGGTGAGCTCAGAAAACGAGGAATTTGGGGAATGCAGATGCATCACTGATCAATATATTCTATCACTATCTATCTTTAATAACTGCTAAGAGTGGATCATTTAGTTTATCCCTTTTGATGAAGCACAGTACTTAAGTATTCAGCGATGACAATTGAAGAACCGGATACTAGTGAAGTAAATGTTTCTCTAAACAGAACTATACCAATCTTCCCGCAGCACTACTTGGACCCCATGCTACCGAACTTTCGGACACAGGTTCTGCAAACCTCGAGAGTTGTGAGCTATTAGGTCTGGTTTCTGCACTTCTAGGACGCAATGAAGTCGATGATGTCTGATTTGATGCCAAGGTCCCAGAGGCCGATGAAGGTCTAGAATTTGGACTCCATGCATTGGCTGCAGGTTCATGCGTTCTATCACTACCAGCAGTTGATGGTCGAGTACAACTTCCACTAGATGAAGGGCGGGCACTGAGATGGCTAGGCGAACTAGTGCCACCATCAGCATTTGGAGACTGCATAGAAGAACTCCATGCATTTGAAGCAGAAGAAGATGAGCGGTTTCCCCAGCTAAGCGTACCCCTATGACACAAGAAAGAGAGGCTTAATCCAATCCAATGCAAAACAATACAGGAAGAAAAGAATTAAACTACAGATTCTGATAGGCATAGCACTTGAACTACAAAAATAACTCATTGAGAAATCTATGCACTCAAGTGCCTCAGCGATAGATAACAAATAGAAAATATGAATGGTGATTGAGAACACAAAAAATACTGATCACTCACTTGGGAACAATTTCCACAGGATCCAAACCATGATTTTCTAACCTTGAAATAAAATCAAGAAAAGCGTTAGATTGCACCTGAAAAATCGGCAAGGTAAACCAAAAATAACTCTGCAGATACCTTTGGCTGGGTAAATTCAAGGGCTTTGGTACAGGAACTTTCCCCAAAACAGTCATTCCACCCCTTCTTGCAGAAGCCCACCTATAACAAAAATAACAGTAAAAATGAAAATAAAAAGTTAAAGACAGTAATTACCAATAATATCAAAACTGGCCCACCCCAGTTGATTGGACCGGTAAAACTGGGAATTGGTTCAAACTGTTTCAAGCAAATGTGCATTCCCTTCTTTTTTTGAACAGAACAAAAAAAGAAGGGCAGATAACCTTTAAAACCCGCTGGTTAAAAACCACCTTGAAAACCGGTGAACCGGCTGGTTCAACTAGAACCCGATGAACCGGTCACAGTTCTCATGGTTTTCAAGGTCAATTTCTTTTTTTAAAAAATCACATGCATGCATAGAACGCAAGCCTGTTAATTTATTCCACTCAATAGGCAGCTATATTTATAGCCTATCCTTCTCTCATAGTAAAATGATATTTTCGGCGTGGGGCAAGTTGAACTTTTAACAATTAACTCCCTGCAATTACACATTTTGGCTGTTGTACAGTTGTACCAATGAGGGCAAAAAAAGGGAAATGAAATCCAATCCATGAAAATGCTGGCCCATTTTGTTATAATTTCTCGAGAATACATAAAATAAATATATCAAGAAAATTAGTATGGAGTTCAAATGTTACGCTCTTATAAATATTTTGTATTTATTTATTTACTAATTTATGACCACTAGTTCGACCATTTGACCCTTGACCATTTATCTTTTCCTGATCGATGTCCAGGCCAGTTTTTATAACCTTGATAATTACAATATCGTGCCAATACAAAAACCAACAGGCACCATAATGCTTTCCCAGAAAAGGCCAGACAAAGGAAGTGTAACTTCAGAAGAGAAGTAAAAGAACAACATAAAGTGGTACTACAAGGCTAAGAAATAAAAGATTTCATAGATCATTAAGTACCTCCGCTCTCCAGCCAACATACTTGAAGCCATTGTTCAAATTAAGACCCAATGTCATCCAAAATATTTTTAGGCAGCCTGGACAGTTAAAGAAGGATACTTTTTATCAGAAGACAAAACACAGACCATGTGAAATATATCAGAAAATAACATGGGCAGCAAACTGCAACCCAAAACGCCTATCCCAAAAACACTTCAATAAAAGTAAAAAAAGGGAAGAAAACAATAATGATTATAATTATAATAATATATATAATATATGCTAAAATTTAAGAGCACAACACATGCATAAAAAGTTCAAACAACTTTCAATGTCCATAACCAGAGACAAGCACTACAGACAATCTTTTTATTCACAAACATTGTAAAATATGAACAAACTTTATAGTCAGACTTACGTGACTTCCACAACAAATTCCACTAACAAATCATATGCTAAACAATGTAATTCAATTATACCTTTTGAGGCTTGAGATTTGCATTCCACCTAACATAAGATGTTCCCAAGTGCTATACTAAAAAACTTGTGCAGTTATCCAAATCAACCAACTTAAGTAAATACTCAGGTTGAAAATAAGCCTAATGCTATAGTAACAGAAATGCAGAGATTTTTTGGGGATCCAATGATGCGGCTGCATAATAAGGGAAATCATTCCCTGCAGCAGACATCTCCCATAAAACCCAAAGTCGCAATCAACAAGTGTTTTGAACCTCAATGTTAGACAAACCTTGATCCAAATAGCTTGAAACTTCATCTTGATCATATGGCCACTTCACAAAAAAATAAACTATCATCCAAACAAGTTATTTAATTACCAAAAAAATCATCCTAAAACTTATTATGAACCAGAATTGCACTTACATTGCATCCTAAGAGAAGTAGAAGACCTCATATAATCTTGATAAGGACAAATGAAACAATTCTTGGGTTGATATTTAAATTTGATTAATTGACGATTTTAAATAAATAATCATGCACGTTAAGAATGGTAAAGAAAACGTAAGAGATGGATAAGAATGGTATTTTAGATGTGTATTTGCACAAGCAAGAATTAGATTAAGAAATCAGTTTTTTAAGCGAAAAAGCAAAACCACTATACCCTAATGACTATTTACCAAGGCTTTCTTCTAAGCTTTCTCAAGCACTATGAAGAACAGCTTGATAAAAAGCATTATATTGCACAGAGGTGAATATATCCATGCTACATTTACCACCTTGATTTGAAAGAAAGTGATTCCATGAACAAAGGTTTCAGACCTACAAGTCCCTTAAAAAGTTTGTACAAGGACAAGACTTCTATTTTGCTCGTGAGACATAGTTCAATAACAGGTGATAAATACTGGCTTCTTCTCATAGTCTTTTCCTGATAGACATTTTTTTTATTTTTTTTTTGCACATTCAAAGCTTGTTTGGCATAGATTTTTCCAAGTGAAAATAATCTTTTTTGGAGAAAGTGCAGTTAAAATGTGAAAAAAAGCTGCGGGTCCAATAGAATGTGTGGTTGAAAACGATTTTGGGGAAAAATTATTTAAAGAAAAAAAAATCTTTGCCAAACAAGCTTTTGGTGGTTAACAAAAATGCTGATGAGGTTAAAGATAATAGTAGAAGTGCGGAAGAGAATTGAATTTTGATTCATAAGATTACAGCTTTCAATCACTTGGGAGGACGTTGGAGAAATCGATTTTTTCCCTCTACAATCTGTTTTAGGAAACCAATCATAAGATGGTTTTACTCAAAACCGTTGATGAGAAACCAAAATTTGTTTCAAGAAATTTCAGGGTTATGGTCCTGAGAAGAATACTTTTGAAGGAAAAGAAACAGGTATTGTAGAATATTTTTGAAACAGGAGCAAGTATCATCTTTCTTTCAAAGATGACACATTCTCTTCCTCATAACAATCAGATTTGAGTATACCTCAACCTTGTTTTGTATGTTCAAAATAAAGTTGATAAATGTAGTGAAGTCTATGTAAGTGGCTACATGAATTCACATTACGACGTGATCTCAACTTGACTTGCCATTCAGGGCATAATCTTGCTAAGAAGTCCTATTCACATAATATATTTTCTATTCTAAAATTCCTCCAGGCATATTTCATGACTTATTTTTCAAACAAACTTCGCTATACATGAAAAAAGTAGCCATCTTGTATCATTAACCTGAAAACACATTTTTAAAGTCAAATGTCACACAAATCTTTCCTCGATGATTTAACTTTTATGATTTCTTCTCTTTATGGCTTTAGCTTCTTACATAGGTACACCAAAAGAAATACCATGGATCATAAATATCCTTTACACTATATCCACATTCAACTGTTAAAAGAAAGGAACAACCGTAGGAAGCTTGAATGTAACAGCAAATGTGACAAAAATGTCTTACCATTAAAGTCCTTATCATATGATAATTTTTGTCGTCTTATTTTAAGAGGCAAAAGAAAAGGAACATTTTTTCTCATCTAAAACATATTGTAAATGTTGCCTTAGACACATTACTTGATAGCAAATAATTGATACGTGTATCTACTGTGTCCTCAGTATTGCTGAAGAGAATCAAAGAGAAGGGAAGAAACTCATTTCCTATATGAGTACTAAAGTTTGACTGTTATAAAAAGGTAAACAGGAAATATAATGCCAACTGCCAAGCAGGTTTTATCCTTCCTGATTTTAAAACTTTACAAGATGAAGTAGGGAAACAGAGGCCCAAAAATTTATCATTTATGCCCCCCCAGATCTGTTGAGTTAACATCATGAGCATTTGAAGCTATCACATGAATTGTCCACTTACGTTCTAAGCCAGACACCCGATTCCACTAATGCTACAGGAATGCCTCTCTATAGGTCATCGGCCTTCCACCCAGGCTGGCTTCCCTACCCACCCAAGTATGTGCTCCAATCAAAAAAACTTTTCAATGATATCTATCATACTTCTTTGACCAAAACTAGGCATACCTTCTTTGCTGGAAGATACAATCATCAACGGTCAATATTTGATAAGAGTTACAAATATGCAAGTCAGAGCATGGCATGTACTTTGATGCTGCATGGCACCATCATTAACAACTACTTACCATCAGAAGCCTTGGCAAGTCCCATGGACAAATTTAATTCATATTTGTTTCCTTAAATATCTCCTACAGTTTCTCTAATTCCAAAGGAATGGGAAGGACAAAAGTGCCATCTCCCGCAGTGGACGAAAAAACAAGGAATACAAATTTCAAAGAACACTAGAAGACAACATTTTATCCAAATTTGATGTTCTAAATGAATAACTAATATGGTAGTGCGAGTAACTTGAACTACGAACAGTACTTAGTCACACCACCACATAGGACAGCTCAACATCTTTTAACATTCAATTCGGATCATATGCCCTTCCAGAATGAGCCTCAACCCATGAATTTGTCTTCCAGACACCCATGTCCCTTTAAGGGATTTAAGTAAATACAGGATCTTGAACATCAACAACACTGCCTCCAGAACACTCCTATTACTTCAATTTTTCCTCAAGCAACTCTCTCCATCAGAGCTCCACCTTGACATCCGAGTTCTTCTGTGCTTAACAGGTAAATTCCAGACACACTTGAGTAATTATTTCCCCAATGGCAGTGGATAGACTATTCACTCTCCCAGAAAACCAAATTCCAAAATGCAAAATTCATCTTTTATAAACCCACACGAGGTTCCCCCTCTCGAAACCTCAACTCACTCACCCACCCACGGAGGGACCTCTAGAATATATTACTATATTATTCTTTGGACGTGTAGGGGCGGAGCCACCGGGGACTAGTGGGATATTGGTCCTGGGTATTTCACGGATTACACTTGAGGCAAGGAGAAAACATAAACAGCCCCATCGAAAATTCAATATTATCCAGAAAATCATGTAAGGAAGATTACCATCAAGATATAACAAATTTGAAAAAAAAAAACCATAAATAAATTCCACGGACCTAGAAGAATAGAATGGCAATAAGGCTGGACGGAATCTTACGAGTAGATCGGCCCCTTTTTCCTACAACTGATATTGGGAACTCGGCACGATTAGATCTAGGTCGTGTTGAAATTAAATCATTCACAGCAATCAAATCGAGTCAATAGATTTACAGCATGTTTTTACCCAATTAATCGGAAATTACCTTCCAATTTTGGGTTGATGACGACGACTTATCCTGGTAGAAATCACTGCAACACAAATACAAATGGTGCCAAGATCCCTTTTTAGTAAAGATGTTTGCGCAACAATACGAAGGACAAACGCAGAGACCCGTTCTATTGACTAATAACGGGCCTTGTTGCTGTTGGATATGCACTTATGGATTATGTCTAGAAGATGGCTTTCAATTGGGCCAATTCACCACAACTAGGCTTCTATTGGGCCCGTACCATTTTATTTTATTTTTTTAATTTAAATCCTTAAATATAACCATCATCAGTCCTTTTTAAATGGCATATACCGGTTACTTTAATATTTAAAATTTAAATTCATAGCTTTAATTAAACGTTTAATTGAATTGACAGCAAATCCTAAATTTCGATTAAAATATTAATTTCCAAGATTGTGTGTCTTCATCCTCACAACTTTCTCAATTAGACCTCGTACGGGTTGGCGGGGTGGGGCTGGGCGAGGAGGGGCGCCCCGTTCGGGTCTCATGGCGGAGCCGCCCCGCCCCGAACCCGCCCCGTGAACCATTAAAAAGAAGTATCCATACTAGAATACATGATGAACAAATTTATAGATTTATGTTCTTAAATTTGATGAACAAATATTTTTTGGAAGTAGAGTTATATTTTTCCTTAACTGTATAATTGGAAATTTTTTGGGGAAAAAAAATTATAAAAAAAATAAACGGGGCAGGGAAACGGTCCCCGCCCCGCCCCGCCCCGTCTAAGGCGAGGCGCGGGGCGGGGTGAAGCTTGGGAGTGGCGGGGCGGGTTCGGGGCGGGCCGCCCCGTTGCCATCCCTATTCTCAATAGGCAATTTATTCAATCAATGTGCAAGAAAATTATTGAAATAATTGGTCCGGAAAAAATCTAAAAATTAAAAACACCTTGTGATTAGGTTTTTCTTTAAAATTTTGGATTTTGAGTTGCAAGATAGATTTATGGATAAAAATTGGGATACCCAAACAACATTAACCCCCGTTTGAGCCCTATTTTTTTTTTTTAACTCATTTTTAATTACACATTCTCCCATAAAATAATTTTACAAATAAATCTCAAAAAAAATTCAATTTTTCAACCACATAGTCTCCGAAAAATCACTATTTCAAAACACATTTTCCCCAAAAATGAGGCTAAAATTTCAATATTATAAATTTTTGTTCCCATTGTGCATTTTTAATTATTTTCGGATCCACCAATATTATCGAGAAACCAATTACGAACACAATATATACCTTATCATTTTTTTCCATGGAGATATGTATGGGGTTTAAAGTAATAAATGTATATGCATCCCATTATATGGTTTGAAATTTAATACCATGTACATGACGTGTTGCGATAATAAAATTGTCCAGGACATGATTTAACGTAACTTTTGTTAGTAAATCGACAAAGATTATACCGTCCACATAAATAATCCAACAAGTTGTTGAATTGGGGAAAAAAAATTCGACTGACAAAGGTAAGGAATAATGGAATAGAGTCGTGACTATAGGAATTGAGTTTGACAATGCCAACCGAGGCCACCTAGAACAAGCAAGTACCTGGTCAAGGCCGCAAAAACTACTTTTTGCCCCCCTTTCGCTACAAATTCAGTTATGTAAATTTAAAGTTGAACGGCTATAACTCTAATGAAGAGATGTAACTCTTCGGAAGTATTTATTACAATCTATAATAGATTGATTGTTTCTTTAGAGAAGTCATATACAACTTTCTTCTCCTATTTTCTACTTGTTTCAAGTTCTTACTTTCGTTTGTTCACTTTAAAACTTGCCTTGTGTTCGGATTAGTGCAGAACTATATTATAAAGGTTCTCATGTACATTTAAATATATCTTTGGTGTTGGGTTTGTCGTCGTTAAGTGCAAAATCACTAGTATGGCTATCGAAATCATAAGTATTAGCATGTATGTTACAGATCCAAGTGGTAGAAATCTAGCGGGTGTTTGGTGGGGGATTAAAATTAGATTTTTAGTAGATTGTGATAGAAATTTTTGAAATGTGTGGTTGAAAAGTTGTGGGACCCATGAAATATGTGATTAATATTGATTGTTTGACTTTGACTTAGATTAAAATCAGATTTTAATCAGAAACAAACAGGGCACTAATGTTTTACTAAGATTCCGAATAGTGGCCCCGAATTCAAGTTGATTATATTTCGTCTCTGTATTAGCATGTATGTTACAGATCCAAGTGGTAGAAATCTAGCGGGTGTTTGGTGGGGGATTAAAATTAGATTTTTAGTAGATTGTGATAGAAATTTTTGAAATGTGTGGTTGAAAAGTTGTGGGACCCATGAAATATGTGATTAATATTGATTGTTTGACTTTGACTTAGATTAAAATCTGATTTTAATCAGAAACAAACAGGGCACTAATGTTTTACTAAGATTCCGAATAGTGGCCCCGAATTCAAGTTGATTATATTTCGTCTCTTCCTCAGAGAAAGACAATCAAACAATTCACAATTATGGTGCTTGCGGATATAAATGCCGATAAACATTACATTGATTCTATTGTATCCTGGAGGCAAATCTTATTCCCTTGTACACCCATTCAATGAAGGACAAATCAACGCGCGACTTGAAATCTATTTCAAATCACACTTTGAGTTCTGTACAAATTATTGCTAGGTATTTCCCACCAACATGCTTTACATCATGCTAGCGCTATACAAGTAATTACTAAGTTAATGTATGTAATAGGCTTAAGAGCTCCTTCTATGGTACCTTTTGAAGTGGGAAAATGCAAGATTCGTTTACATGCCATAGTCTGTTTTATTCTTTTAGATAACAAAATACATGCGAGAGATTCTATTGAAGGAAAAAGAAGCTTCCCTAGAATAGAAACACGTGTAGGGAGTCGAGAGACCAGAGATACTACCAGAGGAAGAAAGGAGTTATTAGAAATTGTGATCAGGGTTCCATTTCAGTAAGGATCGTCGAACCAAAAGGGAAAGGAATCTTATAATCCTATTTGGGTTTGAGAAAAAGGGGCAGAGCAAGAAAAAGAGAGCGGGCAAAGGTGAGGATGAAGGTTAATACTGTTGGGAATTTACTTAACATGCACAGCGAAAAAACAACAGATTTCAATTCCCACCAAAGATCTGCTTTGTGTTTAGATAGAAACGATGATATGAATTGTACCTTTTGTTAGTAAATCGACAAAGATTATACCGTCCACATAAATAATCCAACAAATTGTTGAATTGGGGAAAAATATTCGACTAACAAAGGTAAGGAATAATGGAATGGAGTCGTGACTATAGGAATTGAGTTTACCAATGCCGACCGAGGCCACCTAGAACAAGCAGGTACCTGGTCAAGGGCTCAAGGCCGTAAAAACCACTTTCAGTTATGTAAATTTAAAGTTGAACGGCTATGTCTCTAATGAAGAGATGTAACTCTTCGGAAGTATTTATTACAATCTATAATGGATTGATTGTTTCTTTAGAAAAGTGATATACAACTTTCTTCTCCTATTTTCTACTTGTTTCGAGATCTTACTTTCTTTTGTTCACTTTAAAACTTGCCTTGTGTTCGGATTAGTGCATAACTATATTACAAAGGTTCTCATGTACATTTAAATATATCTTTGGTGTTGGGTTTGTCATCGTTAAGTGCAAAATCACTAATATGTGTTATGAGCATGCTTGTCTCAAGCTAAGGTTCTAAGTGTTCAAGTGCTGTTCAACATAGGGCAAGTGGAGTTTAGCTAGCTCACTGGGAGAGCACGTGTTTGAATCACATAAGGAGGACTATGGAAGTGGAAGACAGCTGGGTGCCATTTAGGATGCATGTGACGTGTTTATAATTTATGTTATGTTGAGTCAGTTGTTTATTTCCCTAAAAAGATGCTAACACTTACCCAATTCTCCTAAGAAGTTGGAACCTGGTTACAGCAGGTGGTTTAGGAGTGTGCGCTAGTGTAGGTGGGAGTTATGCACGTTTTGTTAGTGGGTCTTTTATGTTGTAATTCGACTAGTATTTAACTGGCAGTAGATATCAATGAAAATCACCAGAAATTCCAAAAAGCAAAGAATAGGAGGCCTGACCCCTCAAAGTGTCAATTTACTATTTTAATTCTCTTTTACAATTTCCACCAAGTAAGCTTATAATAGTATGGCTATCAAAATCATGAGCATTAGCATGTAGGTTAAGATCCAAGTGGTAAAAATCCAGTGTTTTACTAAAATTTCGAATAGTGGCCCCAAATTCAAATTGATTCTATTTCGTCTCTTCCTCAGAGAAAGACAATCAAACAATTCTCAATTATGGTCCTTGCGAATAAAAATGCCGATAAATCTAAGGCCCCGTTTGATATGCTAAAATTTCCATGGAAAATTGAATATTTTCCATCTTTTGTCACGTTTGATATGCTAAAATTTCCACATAATTCTTTTTCCACAAATGTCACACACGTGCACACTTTCTATGAAATGGTTGAATTGTTTTTCCCACCTTTTTTGTGAGAAAATGAAATTCCACATTTTATTTTATTTTTTGACAATAGAAACAAATTTCGTAACCAATTGTAAAAGAAAATTCACTTTAATGGACAATTTTCATGTAAAATAAATTCAAAAAAGAATACTAAACTTTGATGAAAAAAATGATTTTCTAGAAATTTTTTTTTTTTTTTTTTAAACTTTGATAAAAAAAAATGATGTTGTAGAAAAAAAAAATTTGTTTTTTTTTGTTTTTTTTTTTTTTTTTTACAATGGAAACAAATTTTATAACCAATTGTTGAAAAAATTATTACTTTAATGGACAATTTACATGTAAAATAAAGTCAAACAAACACAAAAATATCCAAAATTTTAAAATTTTTCGAGAAAATTATACCAATCAAACACACTTAATTAACAATTCCCTGAAAAACAAGTTATATGCAATTACTTTCTCTGAAATTCATTTTCTTTTCAGTCATTTTCCACCCTTACAATCAAACAGACCTTTATTGTAACTTGGAGGCAAATCTTATTCCCTTGTACACCCATTCATGAAGGACAAATCAACACGCGACTTGAAATCTATTTCAAATCACACTTTGGATTATGTTCAAATTATTGTTAGGTATTTCCCACCAACATGTTTTACATCATGCTAGCGTTATGCAAGTAATTACTAAGTTAGCCCCCGTTTGATCTACATTATTATCCCATTAAAATAAAAAATATGATCGTTATCCATCACATCAAGCCATCAATTTTGAATTTCTATCTCTTGTGTGGAGTTCAATAACGACTATATTTTTCATTCTCATTCTATAATAATGTGAATCAAACGGGCTCATTCATTAAAATAAAAAATATGATCGTTATCCATCACATCAACATTTAAATTCAAATTTTTTTATTCTCATTCTACAATAATTTGGCTCAAACAGGGCCTTAACGTATGTAACAGGCTTAAGAGCTCCTTCTATGGTACCTTTTGAAGTGCGAAAATGCAAGATTATTTTACATGCCATAGTTAGTTTTATTCTTTTAGATAACAAAATACATGCGAGAGATTCTATTGAAGGAAAAAGAAGCTTCCCTAGAATAGAAACACGTGCAAGGAGTCGGGAGACCAGAGATACTTCCACAGGAAGAAAGGAGTTATTAGAAATTGTGATCATGGTTCCGTTTCAGTAAGGATCGTCAAACGAAAAGGGAAAGGAATCTTATAATCCTATTTAGGTTTGAGAAAAAGAGGCAGAGCAAGAAAAAGAGAGCGAGCAAAGGTGAGGATGAAGGTTAATACTTCTTCATATGCTCAACAAAGTTGAAGAAAACATTGGCACTAACAAAATGAAGCCCTATCTATCAATATTACTAGCAGAAAATAATCCAAATATACATCAATGCAAAGGCACACAACAAACTCTGAAATATACCTTATCTTTTTTCATATTGATGTTGAAACTATTCGCGTTTCTGAAATCATATGCTCTCAAACTAAATGCTTAAAACTAATACCACAATTAGGACACTGTAAAAATTGCAATGTCAACACAAGCATTGTGTTACAACAAACACAACTACATAAATATCAAACGAGATTCAGTCCTTATAAACTCCAGACATGGTAACTATTGTAGCTTTGAAATCCTACCCTGTACTCCATTAGGCATCCATTCCCGCTTTCATAGCAAGCAGCAATCACTCTCAGTCTTGTATGGTTGCTTCTGTTCATGCTGTCGTACAAGAGAATATAGCAAAAGGCTGTTAGAAACAACTTCATTTATGCTTTATAATTTCCATAGCTGGCTATTTATTCACATGTTTCTAGTAGACGTGAGTGATGAGATGTAATAGAGTGTTGGAGAAAGTTTCTTTCTATGAAGCACAGATATGGAAACAAAACATATGCACGTTGATGTGAAATCTTTTGAACACTAGGATTGACTGTACGTTTTATTTTGAATCACTACTACAACAAAATAACATATTCATGCGTAAAAAAATTGCATATAGTAGTGTAACCATATTTAAAGATGATTTTCCTACAATTTATTTTAGCTTACGTTGATTCTTTCATACAAATAGGTAATACAATTAAATTATTCTTCCTAATCTAACATTCCAAGTTTTATATCGGACTTGACGTATCCACTACATGTTAGAGGACGTACAAATTCGAAACGCAAAAAAGACAGGCCAGGAGGTATCCATCTTGTGTCAAAATTTCAAATATATATATATATAAGTAGGACATGTCACATGACATCCTGGACATGTGTCACGGAATATCCGAGGGTTGGTATTTGATTCATGTAGGACATGAACATTAGGATCCGTTTAAACTTCTACGATGCATTAACTGCAAATGAGAAGTTAACTGTATTAATAATATGGGGTACAAAGAACATACCATGCAACTGCAGCCATTTTAGGAACATCTAGTACTCCTTGAAATTGATCAAAATCTGATCCATCTGTGGTTGATGTCTCCTTACCTAACAAATAAGCAACAAATTGTCAAGTCAATACAAAATAATCCATCAGTTGCTTTCAGTCGAATGCGCAATATATATTTTCTTATTTTTGTCGAACTAGTGTTTTTTCATAAAAACTACTAAAAACCAATTATAAAATAGAAGTAGAACTTTTTCTGCACTCTTCCTTCTCTCTGTCTTATTTCATTGTCAATCTTTTCTTTTCAGGAAAAAGGGACAATATTATGGAGATATCTCCCTCTTGAAGCTTACTCAATCTTAAGATCAAGAATAATGCTATCTAGCACCAGTGTGCTAGAACACCAGTTAACAGTAACACCAGTCTAGGAGGATACAATTTATATGTTAAATTAAATGAGTCATGTTATTAAATGAATATATCATTTAATGTCATATAATTACCACCTAGACTAGTGCTTAGCATTATTCTAAGATCAGTTTTGGTGGACAAAGCTTTTATGAGCAAATACTGATTGACTTACTTTTACACCAGCCAGGGATAGAAGTTTGTGAGAAGCTGCATAGGCAGTTTCCGAATTAACCAATCTCTTTTCCACATAATAGATAACTTCCAAGACACCTGACTGCAAGTATAACTGTTAATTTCTGGGGGAAAAAAATTAAACCAGATATATGCACAAAGATGAAAAGTACATCAATAAAATTAAAATGTTACGGCCACACGCAAGTACACTGGAAATAGTTAAATGAGCAAAATAAATATACATACAAGGATGTCAATACATCTAATAATTATGCATGAATTTTGATTATCTTGAAAAGTATAAACTTCGTGTTATGTTTGAGCTTTAGTGAGACAGGCATTCATGAATGACTCAAAATGTTAGTGATGGAGATGAAGATAGAGATTAAAATAAAGATAAATTTTAATTAGGATTTTATAATAAGAGTTTGATTTAAAATATATTTGATTAGATTATGTTAGATTAGTTTTGATATTTTGATAGAATTATAGTTTGTTAGAAGTTTTTATCCTTTTTAACTTCTTTTAGTTTATTTGCTCAATAAGTATAAGGGCTTACTCAATGTAATAGACAACCTGATTATATGATATAAATTGATTTCCTCTTGCCCTCAATTCTTCTGTCTTTTCCCTTCCTTTCTCTACTTCTCTTCCCTTTCTCCTTCTATAATTCTCTTATTGTATCCTATGTAAGTTAACTGAGGGAGTATTTAGTTTCATCAAATACATTTCTAATGGTTTGGAATGCATTCAGAAGTGCTTACAAAGTGGAGATCTCCAATATAAATTATAATATATTGGCATCAAATTACAACTGTGTTCTCCGCAGTTCCAAGCTACTAGATTTAGTGCTACAGTAGTATCTTAAGATCTCTATTATATACAAGAATGTTAAAACAAGTGTCCAGGAACCATATAATTTGCAGAGACTAGACAGATTGATTCTTTTTCAGACTTCTGATCATGTAATATTTTGGTGAGATTCATCAACCACCTCTTTCGAGCTTGCTGTCATTTCTTTTGCTTCAATATGTGTAGCAGATGCATGAGAAAGTTGACGCCTGAGATATAAAGAATTTCCAAACCAACTACAACTATGGTCGGGTCGGGTCATGAATCTAACTTTCACAAACTTGGGATTTAATTTCAGATAATTGAATAACATATACACAGACCAGCTTTCTTTCACCTGAATAATTATCTTGGCACATTCATTGCAAGGAAACATTGTAACATAAAGCCTCTGCAAATGTAATGGACGTAACAAATAATTAGCAAAGGTAAACCTGAATCCAGAAAGAAAAGAAAAGCACTTAATGAATTAACTCAAATGGAGATTTGTGAAAAAGTTAAATTAGAATATATAACTAACTTGTCCTGCAGCAGATGCATGATTTGTATTCAAGATAGCATTTACTTCAGCATGGCATACATAACTGCAAGTAACAAGTGAAATTGATCGTGTGTCAAATTGAGGAGATGAACAAAGAAAAGGGAAAGAATAAAAATCGAATCACATAAAACCTTTACTATTCAATTTTGATGTCATGTAACTTACGGGTACTTTGTCTCCAAGGGATCATCATTTTTGGATTTCTGAAATATCAAGGCATGAGTTACAAATACTCAATTCTTTAAATTTAACTTACGTTTTAAAAAAAAAAAAAAAACCAACCTTAGACCATGGAAGCTTGTCATCTGAACAACCACGTGGGAAACCATTGTAGCCGATGCCTGGTTAGGACAATGGCACCAATGCACCAAAACTTGATTAACTTATTCAAATTACTTTATTTTGTCATATTACTATTTTTGGGTTAACTACGCCCCAGTTTGAACCTCATTATCTAAATTTTTTTTCTCCAAACTCATTTTCAACCACACGTTCTTCCAATAAAATAATTTGAACGTAAACACAAAACTTTTCTCTACATTTTTTTGTGAAAAATGGCTAAATAATCACCGAGCAAGCATATTACATGATCACAATGAACATATATTCAAAGTGTCGTGTGTGTTTAATAAGTTGAGGGAAGATTGCTTCCAAATGCTATGCATAGATTGAGAAACATAAGCCATTATTGGGTTCATAATAGAGGATTGGTAATTATAAGCATGGGTGATGGTGGAACAGCCAAAAACATATTGAAGTTTTCTATATCCACAATCAATCACATGCTAAAATGTATGTGCTCAAATTCACGTATATGTAACACATGAAAATGGGATGCATAGACACATTCTATTACTCATCACTATCTGTGCTGCTTTTGTCATATTACCTAACCTTCAAATCATATCAGCAAGCCATCATAGTAACATATGAAAAAAGACTCAATTTCCGTACTTTATATGATCAAAAGAAAAAACACATGCAAATGCATACAAAGAAATGCTTTGAAAAATGTTACTGCAAAATAAGCGTGGAGATGATTCTTTGAGATGTAGCAAATCACTGACTTGTGGAATTGATTATAAATAATATTTATAATTAGCAGTAAATGGTGGAATGCTGACATTCTAATGCTTTGACCGATGAAGCACTTAAATGGGGTTGGTGCCTAATAGACCTGATCTGATGGCTCAGAATGGTGAAGGGCCAGCCAGGACCAGGCTGAAGTTGCTTTAGACATGATTCCTAGGAGTTGCTAATGTGATTAAAGAGAAACAAGTGAAATTTGAAGGCACAATTCAAGCTTTGATTCTCAATAAATTTGCAATGATTGTGTAGGTTGTAAATGCTAAAATACAGAAACCCACATGAAATATGGCATCAATGCCTCACTCACTGAAGAACCCTGATTCAAGATTAAAGAACACAAGCTGACAGTAATAGAAGTTGATGCCGCATATATAAGGCTGTCACAACTGAAATCATCAAAATTGCCAAAAGCCGAGTCATAACACTTGTTTGCCGGCATGGAATTGGGTACAGGAAACTGAAATTTGCCTAAATTGATTCAAAATTTGAATAGTGAGCATTCCTCACATGCAATCAATAATATCTCTAGCAAGAAACCTTACCAAGAATGATGCCCTTTTGACTCACCAAACAAGCTCCAACCTACAAGACAACCCAGGAGGGAGAAAAAGTATAGTAAAAAGTAGATTTAATTCTCAAAAAGATAAAACCTGGGAATTTGGATCGTATAAAACCAAGAACAAAAAATTCTGACATCGATATATGCTCTGCCAACTTGGTGTCAAAGAGACTGAAATCTGTAGAAAACACCGCAAAACAAGACACGGTGATAGCTCACCCCCTCGAAGTGGAGGATGGTCAATCTATGTTAATACTGTATGAATCACAGACACGATGTAATACAGACATCAAGCCTACTGTCTTCTACTCTTCCATAAGCCCAACCATGAACCAAAACCTTCTCTCTTCGCAGGCCCAGCCATCAGGCCTGTTTATTGCTGACCTCTATAATCTCCTATTTGCCATGCTTAAGATTCGCAGTTCTATTTTAAGGTTTGCATCTCTCCCTTTGTTCATTCACTTTTGTGTCCACTTTCATCTTAAATGAGGTAATCTTCTTTTCCATCTTCTATATTTTGTTTTAGTCTTCAAGCCAAGTCTCATAACTTGACAATTAGGATTTCTTATTCTTCCTTTTCAGAATGTCTTCATTGGACCAATATTTGCACAACTTTTTTTAACATATACTTCAAAATTAGCCTCACATTGACGGGCTGAGCTTATTTATTTTTTATTCTTCTGATTCTTCTAGTCCTCCTAAGCCCATAACACCCATATTTATGGGACTAGTGACATATTTACAGCCAACTGCTTGATAATAGATGATCTAGAGTTTTAGGAACGGTATCAAGGCTGATCCTAATCTTCAAGTGGCGGAGATTTAGGTGGCCTGAGCAGGCCTACGGAGGCTCAGTGGTCAATTGTTCCAATTTAACCAGAACTAAGTATGGGTAATTTGGTTGACACCATCGTATCTATGATCAAAGAAGCTACCACCTATAAGCTTATCATACTTGCCCTAAATCTAATTACCGAGCTTTTAAGATACCATGTGTGTAGTTCTACATCCTTCTCCTTTCCTATGTGCTTTTAGACAGCCATTTCATCATCTTTTTGGTAAGAATTTTAGGTTCCATTAAACTCACCATCGTTCAGTTGGGCCAAATGTGTGGAGAGCAATGATCAGTTCATTTATCCTCAGCGCCAAGCTGGATTCCATAAGATAATGAAGGAGAATTTTATGACAAGGTGCATAGTGAAGGGTAACATTAAAACCAGAGTGCTTGGGAATGGGCAGACCCTAATGACCAACAATGTGATGCAAATAAGCCATAAAACCAATTTCTTTAAGACTTCGAGACATTGTCAAGTGACAAAGAACGGCTATATCAGGACGGAGCCAACTATCACGAACTAGACTTTTCAAGTACATGTCTCACACTTGACATTATTTTCAAAATACATTTTTCACTCTCTTATTTTCAACTATACATTCTTCAATAAAATAATATTACACACAAAACCAAAAAATTTCCTTATTTTTTAACCACACATTCTCCATCAATCTACTATGCCAAAATGCATTCTCAAAAGAAAATGGGCTCAAACAAGCTCTTAACTTCTCATAATCTACCCCTTGCACATATAGCAAAGTTAGCCTTTAAGTGATTGGCAGAAATTGTGGTTCATAATAGGCAACACAATTAAACTAACCACTAAGTCAGGAGTAGGAAAACTCAAAATTGAATTCAGTTGCATACATGATACCCTTCCTTAGCCGTGGATGTTTTCTTCTTCTTACCATACTCATCTTAGCTTGGGAATAACTTCCATTTTCCTAAACGAAGAGAAGCCAATATCATCTTTAAGGTGAGATAGAGCCCTTTCTTCATCTCACAACTGCTATCATGGCTAACCTTTCACTCTTTTGTCTATGAGGAGTAATCTTTCATAATCCATAAAGAATTCCCTATGACCATAGCCTCATCAACATTGCTGATACCCACCAAAACAACTCTATCTTAGACCGTTGTTGGTGTTCATCGGCAAAATAAAACAAGTCTTCCTCCATCGTGCTTGGGATTTATAACATCAAGGTTGTAAATACTTCAACATTACTATATATGATCATCGTGTGCTTCTCCTCACATGAACTCTTGCATGCCACATAGATCACGTAGAGGTATTTCACAAGGTACCTCTGTCTTAAAAATACAAGAAAACACTTACATTTTACATAATTTAAATTTACCTGCCTGTTAGGATCCTTGGATCGTTCAGCGGAGAGAAATGCAATAGCCATAAAATAATCATCCCATGACAAATATCTGCATTTCGATAAGAAAAGAAATAACATTCTGAAAATGAATATAAATGTTTTGCCTTGCATTTTATTCTATACCTTATAAAGCAATACTAGCAAAAGAACTTCAGAAAGTACTGTTCATGGCTACTTCTACCTTATTTTATTCTACTTGTACCTTGCTTTACTATCACTTCTTGAACCTCTTTCAACATTATATAAAAACAGGGAGGAAAACATAAAAATACCCTTCAACTAATGAAGAATCTCTTTTCTACTATCGCATTATTATCACTATTTGAGTTTATCCAAAGCAGAAAGTGGTAGTAATTACCTTGTATACTATCACGTTATTATCACTATTTGAGTTGATCCAAAGCAGAGAGTGCAACAAAGAATGAAGAATATACTAAATGTATAAGTAATTGGCTAACCCTTTTCGTTTGGTGGGATCAAATGGGTTCTGAGGAGAGGGTTTCCTCCCATCAACGACGCAGTTTGCTGATAAGCGCTTGTTGGGGCGATTGGAGTAGAAAAATCGGCGGAATACGATTGCGGAGGCCACCGCACCAAAAATTGTGGCGGTTGAAACTAACACTATCTCTCGCGAGTTCATCATCTCCTGCGATTCGCACCGCACATAAGCATTCACTGCGAGAGAGTTAATTTGGCAGAAAAGAGTGGGAAAATGACAAAGAAAAGTAGCGGGAAAAAGGGTATAGAACGAATCAGTGGGCTCATTTATAGTGTTGGGCTAGCGGCCTAGCCCTGTGACATGATAAATGGAAAATTGACAGAATTAGCAGAACAGAGCTTGATATAACGTTTTGTATCATCCTCGATCGTCTTCTTTTTTTCTTTTTGGTCGATATGAGATCTTCTGTTATCCCTAAAATAACTTGTATTCGTTGAACAATGATCCTTCCACTTGACATCATCTGATCACTAAAGTCAACTTTCGTCCCTACTCAATGAGTAAATCTTGCTGTCAAGCTCCACTTTGCCTTTGCACTCGAGAGTCAATCTCCAATTAACCCGAGGAAACCTTTGCACGTTTTCGTTATTAGAACTACAGTGTATGATATAACATTTCGTAATATACTCAATTTTTTTGTGTGAAAGTGTAGCATGATCATTCTTTGATTGAACATGAGACCACTTTCTCTCATTTTTCTTGATTTTAGAGGATTTTTTTATTTTCAATTTTGAGTAATAATTATTTTAATCTTCTTTCCCCTAATCCACTCCCTTTCAAGTTGATCAGCTTTGATCCCAATGTATATTGATGTTAAAACAAGATAACAAGTTTAATTGAGAATCACGTAAAGTTGATCAATCTTGACTTGATTTCTAATAGATGAAGGGGTGGATCCCTGATGAATCAATCGGGGGCTTTGCCAAAGGGCAAAAATAAAGAAATAAATAAAAATAAAAAGAAGACTTCAACAATACAATTGAAAGACTAAATATATTTAAAGGTTTATAATCCCTACACATTATTACATTTACTTCTCGAACTTTTTTTTCATCGCATTTTCATTCTCAAATTAA
Source organism: Fraxinus platypoda (assembly GCA_903798405.1). Lineage (NCBI taxonomy): Eukaryota > Viridiplantae > Streptophyta > Magnoliopsida > Lamiales > Oleaceae > Fraxinus > Fraxinus platypoda. The sequence goes on along the minus strand of CAIGRT010062213.1, from coordinate 816 downwards.
CATAAGCCACTGTTTGACACTCATTTTCTTCTCATTCTCTTTCTCAATTTTTTCTCTTTCTTCATTTCAACCACATTCTATCAATAAAATAATATTACACATAAATTCAAAAATGCTCCTTACTTTTTAACCACACATTCTTCCATCAATCATCATTCCAGAATTTATTCTTTCTCCAAAATGGGTGTCAAACACATCCTAAGTTGTTTCTGATTATGGTTTCTCTTCAAAATTTTCTTTAGCCCCTGTTTGAGCCACATTATTTTTCTCATTCTCATTCTTCAATAAAATAATATTTTGCATCATATCAATAATTTTTCTTTCTTTTTTAGCCACATATTCCTCATCACATCAACAGTAAAAATGCATTCTTACTCATTTGCTTATTTTATTTTTTTAATAAGTAAAACAAATAATACTGTAAAAATAGAATTAAGCCCCTGTTTGGCCCCCATTATTTGACATTTTTGGGGGGTTGAAAATTTTTAGAATAGTGATTGATGGGAGATGTGTGGTTGAAAAGTTTTAGATTTGTGTGTATTATTATTTTATTTGATGAATGTATGGTTGAGATGAAGAGAGAGAAAAAATTAATGTATATGGGGGCCAAACAGGAGCTAAATATTTGATCCTCGTTTTAAAATTAACAATATATTTGAAAAGACAACACAGAAACTTAAAAGTCAAAAATGAAAAGACAGCAAAAGTACAGAAAAACGTGCACTTCAAATACTTTTAACATACTACTTTAGGCGCAACTTGCAATTCCTTTAAACATCAAACTGGCTTTGTATCAATACCAAGAACTAAAATATA
>CAIGRT010062185.1:0-20582 GCA_903798405.1 Fraxinus platypoda | reverse complement strand
TTTTCTTATTTTTGAAATAAGCTAAACTTAATCTCTTGAATGTGAAATTTTCCCTTAAAAAAAATGTGTACCAAACAGGAGCCGAATATATTTGAATAATTTAACTTTTAAAAAAATATATTATTGTCTCACTTTAGTGAATGAAGGCAATAAAATAAATTAAATGAGTAGTAAATGAAACAAAGACCATTGAACACGGAACGAGGCGGGAAATTATCCGACATGGCAGGAGAGGTTACCCCGACCCCGACCCGTTGCCATCCCTATATCCTAATGTCCAAAGAAAATGAAAAACCTAAAATTTCTTAACAGTTAAATCGCTGTGTGCACCACCTTGTATAAATGTCAATAAAACCAGATAGATAACTTTAAACAGTGAATATATCCTGCTCGGGAATGTAATCTCTAGAATAAAAGCTGTTTAAATCCAGAACACACTTTGAGATACATGTTAGATCGATCATTCTAGTAGACGCTAGTCCGGTTACAGACAGTAGCCACCAAGATCTTTCCCAAACATAAATCGAAACATGTTTTCCTTACATTAATTAAGATCATTAGCACTTCTTGTGCTTCATACCTCGATCAAATTGCACAATAACATTGTTCAAAGGAAGTAAGGGAACAAGATAACTAAAACCTATATAGGCTCGATAGCATTTCTTAATGGAGACTACTACATGGATTACTGTTTCCCAAGTGCACCATACAAAATACAGATAAATTTGAATGTGCGTCGGAAGGGCGGCCGTCTCAGAAAAGCAAACCCGTCACATGTTCGTAGAGCAAACCAAGGATATAATAAAACTGGTTACTGCAACAGAATTGCAACATCCAAGTAATCACCTATCTGAATGTGGAAAGACAAAAAGTCAAAATCCAATTTTGAGAAACGATAATGGGAAAGTTGCAACACTCAGCCCCAGCTTATTGTATCAGTAGCAAGTAGATCCCCAACCTTCAAAAGGAGCAAAATAGTCCCAAACCTTTCATTATAGTTGCACATTCAGTCTCCAATGATGGAAAACATCCAAATCTCTATTAAATTGTTTGGCTTTTGCTTCCCAACATGGGATGGTGCCCGAAATTTGAAGCGAAGCTTGTTTCAATTATTGTTGCATAATAATTTAATGAAAAATTGGGAGATCCCCGTCGTTAGGAATTGGTTGTGCAACTTCAATGAAAGTTCATTAGAAGCCCAGTCTAAAATTCCTGAAAATTCATGGAACAACTTGCTCATTTTGAAAGGTTGAGAACCAACTTGCTACTAGTATAATAGGTTGGGGAACGATACTGCAATCTTTTTAACAGTAATTGTGTCACCAGAGTACAGAGGAAATCAAGATTTACCTGAAAGCTAAGTTCACTCAAGGATTTGCTTCCACTGTCAGGTCGCCTCCCATTGGGGTAAGAAAAGGTTCTCCCCACCTTCATTAACAAAGGAGAATCACCAAGGTCAGAACATCAAAGATCAATTCATGCCATATGCTTGGTTCATAAGATGAACACAGAGAATGTTCCCCTTTCCAAAAGCGTCATGAGAAAAAAGAAAATGATAGAAGGAGAGAGAAAGAGAGACACGGAGAGATGACCTCTCTAACCACAAAACGACCATGTTTATCAGGATAGACAAAAGCAAAGGACAGAATAGCATCTCTTCTTCTTGCCTCTGGTGCAACCTCTTTAACCTGGGAAACAAACAACTTGAATTACATGATCGATATAGTGACAAAGGATGCGAATGTGCATATTCATTTGTGGAGATACAAAGCATTTTGTCACAGAATTAAGAAGTGCAAAGCAAAAACCAATTTTAATTGGATATGTGCAAACGACCTCGAACGTGTTAATTCTAATTGCCAAAACTAGTGGGGAAAGCAAAACAAAATCAAACTGGATAGATACAAACAATTTGAATGCATAACTTACGCCTGACTGATCCAAAACTAGCTCACCAGGTTCAATTGTTAGTTTATCATCAATGTAGAATAAGGAGGAGGAAATTGGTTTGTTGTTATTGACTAGGTGATAACAATGCAAAAATTACGAATTGTTGCACCAAAGCGACATATCAGGCGGACTGATAGCAAATACTACTGATGATGTAGAATCAATTGAAATAACCACAGAAATCGGCAGCAGAGGAAGAATTCCAGCAAAAAGAAGAGCAGAAGACGGCAGGAAAAGAGAAGAAGGAGAGGAAGGAAGAGAAACAGGGGAAGAAATCGGAGAGAGAGTGGGGAAAGAGGGAAGACAGGGAGGGAGAACGTGGGCAAAGCCAATCTTAATTCATTTTATTCATCAACTAGTTTCAATACATACCCTCTAAATAACCAAAACAAACCTAAAGCATAAGGGGCTTGGGTCAGCCCATTAATACAAGCCAACTAAAGAAAGCATAAATAAAAGTCCATAATACAAAAGGCTGATGTCTGCATCAACTTATATACTTCTTCAATTGGTTTAGGCCCCAGTTGCCCAAGGAGAGAACAACCACTAGCTGCTGCTCTACCACTTAGACATGATAAGGTTTTGATACAAACTTCAATGAGATTTTTGCAGAGGTAAATGTTAAATTATAGACCAAAAGATAAATAGATAGTACACATGTTTTATCAGCCAGAAACCCATTTCTCTCTAGAAGAATATGGACATAAAGGCATGCACATCAAAGAAGGGAGTAGAGGCTGAACTCTGAAATAAAGAAATGGAAGATACATTAGCAACTTCCCCTCATACCAGATCAGTTAATTCATGCAGAGTCGCATCCATCCATGTATAAATTTGAACCTCATCTTTGGGCTCCTTGCCCCTCACCGCAAACTCCCCATCAGTATGATGGCCTCCAACCTGCAAAAAGTTGAAGAAGTGGATCAAAAATTGCCTAGATCTGTTTAATGGTAACTATAAAAGGAAGCCCATGATAGTTCACATACCTTAGTGAAAACGCGAAGCAACAATGGACAAGTCTGGACAACGAGATGAGAGAGAAAGATGTTATAAAAAAATTGGTTATGCAATTAAAAAGAACTTTTCATAAGTCCAACCTTGACCCATGAAAGTGGATGAAATAAACTTCTACAGTGATTTTGCACAAGGCATGCCAAACAACAAAATTCAATAAAATTCACAAAGTATAGATATAAAAAAAAGTCATTGTTTATGCAATGAAAAGAACTCTTAGAACATTCAACAATGGTTCTGGAAGGTGGAAGAAATAAAATTCCAAAGTATTTTTGCACAAGTCACATCAGACAATCATCACAGAAGGTAAAAAACAAAAATCATTGGATAAGATGCAAAAGTGAAATGCAAAATACCAAACATCACACAAGGAATAGGTAGTTGATAATCTCCATATTTCAACATTATATACTGTGTGACAATTTTTTATTGTTCTTGTCATTGTTTTGAAAGAATCCCAATCCAACATAAAAACATATTCAGAACCAAATGATGACATCCACCTCCATCATTATTTCAAGAGCCATGAGCAATAGTTCAGCGCATTAGGCTTTTTTTTCTTTTTATTCAAAAAATAAGTTCTCTCTAGAAACTCATGTCCTGAATTCCAGAATATTAAAATTACATTCAAAACACTTATAAATGAACATATTTTAAGGTATTAGCTGAACCCTAAACCCATTTTCTCAAAATTTCCGAAATTTTTTAAATAGTCATCCACGTGACAGTAAATACGAAAATCACTCCGATGCTTTAAATACACATATACATACAAGCGTACATGGTCATTCATTAAGGTATGCTAAACCCTAAACCCATATTCTCAGATTCCAGAACATTCTTGAATAAACATCCATTTGACAGTAATAAATCGTTTAAAATACTAAAAAACCGAAATCGATCCAATGATTTACATGCACGCGTTCACACTCACACACACACACACACACACACACACATATATATAAAGAAAGAGAGAGAGAGAGAACCTTCTCCCGGTCGACGGGTTCGAAGCGAGGCCCGGACTTGGCGGCAGGAGGCGGTGGTGGACCCCTAGCCAACGGAGGCAGGTGCCTTCCTCCTGGTCTTCTTTGTACTTCTGCCATTGTTGTGTGCGCTTGTAATTTGGGCCAAAACTTCTATAGTTTCCTTTGTTTTGGGCCAGGACGAGGGATTTGAGTAGTAATTTTTTTTTTTTTTAGAGTTAGAAAGGAAAATTAAAATAATATTTTATTGTTAGAATATGTGGTTAAAAATGAGTACAAGAAAAAAAAGAGTTATTGAAAAATGGTTATCAGACAGGGACAAAAAACTACAAAGTAAAAGATAAGATTAAAAAAAAAATTATGACTAAACCAAAAATTAATAGTTTAAATTTTTAATCTATGTCTTGTTTGATTAACGAAAAAGTAAATGCTATAATTTAGTTGACGATAACTAAATCGTTTCATCACATTTTTATTTGTCAAATTAATAGATATAGACAGACGGCATTTAACTCTTGTTTGATCCTCATTTTAAGTAAAAAAGTGAGTTTTGGAATATTATTTTTTTAGAAAATGTGTGGTTAAAAAATAATAAAGACTTTTAGTTTTAAGTATAATATTATTTTATTGAAAATGTGTGGTTAAAAATAAAAGAAAATAAAATAAAATGTTTTTTTAGAATTAATGGAGCGCAAAGAAGGGCTTAGTGACTAAGCTCCCGTTTGAGTCGCATTAAAATTTTCATTTTCATTTTCCTACTTAGTTTCAACCACACATTTTTCTATAAAATAATATTTTCTATCACATCAATAAGTTTTCCTTCTTTTTCAACCACACATTCTCCATCAATCTACTGTTCCAAAATACATTCTTTAAAAATAATGTGGCTCAAATACACCCTAAATGCTTATTTGAGAGAATATATAAATTCATATAACTGAGTAGTAAATAAGTGAGTAATAGTTGTAAATCATACGAAATGTATGATTAACTAAATTTTTTCCTTTAATCTTTAAATAATAATGCATTGAGAAATAGAGAGTTTAAGATTAAGATGAAAATCACTAAAAGTGCAACAATTATTAGCATTTCTAATCCCATTTTTCGTCAATCGCCCAGCTTCATTCTTGTAATAATTATTTTTAGCGATGGATCCTATTTTATAGTTGCATACACATTGAACTGAACAAGACAATCAACAAACAATTAAAATGTAGTGCAAAAAATATACCATGAATGAACAATCTCTTAATGATTGCATCGTTAGTCCTCAACCTATCGTTTGAGAAGCAAGCTAGTTTCAACCTTCTATAAAAAAAACAGAAAAAAAAAGAGTAAGTTCTCAACCTTTCATTAAAACTTATTCTCAATACACAAAATAACGGTCTTTTATATGGATCACACGATGATTTAACAAGGAGTTGAACCATATCTCCATTTAGAGATAGGGCTGGGCAAAATGTCCGAACCGAACTGAACCGAACCCGAACCGAACCGAACGGTTTTTCTTAACTTAAAAACCCGAAAAATCGAGAACCGAAGAACCGAAAAGTTTTGGTTCGGTTCTCGGTTCTAGACTTAGAACCGAAGAACCGAATAAGAACCGAATTTTTTTTATCGGATAAATCAATTTATTTTATTTTTTCTAAACAAATTAACAATTTTTTGCTTTAAATATTTGACCTAATTATATATATTCTTTAACCTAACATGGGTTTAATTTTGGGCTGGTTTATAGTTTGGCTTTTGTTTCCTATTGAACTTAGTTTAGATTGTGTTTGGTTTCAGTCTTGGGCTAGGCTTTAGTTGCTATTTCAGCCACTCATTGTTTGGTTTATGGTTTAGTTGCTAAGATTGAACTTGGTATTTGTATCTACTTTTTGTTATTATTATTAGTAACTAATTTTAGGTGTATTTTTGTAGTGTTATTTTAAATGTTAAAAAAATTAATTACAGAACGGAACCGAACCGAACCCGAACGGTTCCAAAATTATATCTGGAACCGATGGTTCAATTTACTAAATACCCGAAATTTTTTGGAACCGAAAAAAATCGAACCGAACCGACCCACACCCACCCCTATTTGGAGATACTGATTTGTGAACTTACTATTAAAGTGTTTTGTTGAGAACCAATATTGCAACTTTCCCGTAATTCTCCGAAACAAGATAACAAAGATACAGTTTGTGTACATTGCAATTGTATGTCTCAATTGTCATGCACTCTGAAATGCTCATTAAGAGCCATTTGACAGAATTTTTGCTTCTTGTAAGCGAGTATTTTAAGAAATTACGCCCATGTTCAGTAGAAATTAAAATTAAAATTTCAACCTAAATTAAAGTCAACAATTAATTTTAACCATACATTTTATTGAACCCACAACTTTTGAATCACACACTTCATCAATTTTTATCAAAATCTACAAAAAAAAATTTGATTTTAATCATCACCAATAGGGGGGGCCCATAAACCGCAAACCCGACCCGACCTGAATCGGGTCGGGTCGGGTTAGAATAAAAACGGGTTGGATCAGGTTTCAAACAAGTATAAGAATTATTTGAGTCGGGTCGGTTCGAGTTTAAACCCACTTAAACTACCCAACCCAATATTAAAAACCCTATCCCTACTTCAAACCCGTGAAATCTTCTCTTCTTCGAAAACAAACTTCCTGCCTGCGACGGCCACTGATTCCTGTATAAGGGGGAGATTTCGAAGCTATTGAAGAATCCGGATATAGGAGGAGGTGTTTCGCGAAGTTGGTTATTGTACCTGAAGAAGAACTTCGCCAACCATTCACCGGAATTAAGGTAATTGATCGAGCCTTTTTGGATTGAATATGAGAGTTTTGGGATGTGAATTGAAATGGGTTGTGGTTGGTTTTGTGTTTCTTATGATTTTTGGTTTAATCCATTTTTCAAACAAGTGAACTGGTATAAGAAGAATTGTTTTTTTGGCACTTTACTTTTCAGATACAAGATGCTCCCTTTTCACGTACCTGTTGTTTTTTTTAGAGATGCTTGACAAATGTTGTGTAATGAATTTTGCTTAATGAAGTTGGGTTTGAATGGGGAGCTGCAAAAATCAGTGTATTAATTTGTTGGAAATTTGAATTTACACTAGAACGTACCCAAAGGCAGAGGCCAGAGGGGTAGTCCATTTTTCCCTTTTCAGCTTTCTGTAATACTCTTGCAACCCAAAGCTTTACCTTGAAACTATACAGTTACCATTTTAGCCATTTCCCCCATTTTTCCCTTTTCCCATCATCTCTTTTTTGTCTGTATTGTATTTTCTAATTTTCTTTTTCTTGGAAAGTATACATTTATTTGAATTTGTTGCTTCAATTCAGTTTTCTTTTCCTTTAGTCATAAGTGAAGATGGAATCATAATTGTAACACAGAATATTTGGAGAAATTTATAGTTAAGTGAAGACATGGAAGTTAGTTAAAACTGACTAACTCATATTTGTTTATGAGTAGATGAGTGAGACCAGAGTGTATTTACTCTCAGAGAAAAGTCCGTATTTCAGCCTCAAATTTAGAATAAAAGAACTACCATCTTTCTGTTTTGTGAGCTTGTCATCGGCTTCATCTTGCAAAGGCTCAAAACTAATACCAGAGACTTTGTCACCATTAGTAATAGGTGTATCATCAACAGTACCAAAATTTTTGTTTAGAACTTCAGAATCTGAAGGTGTAGCTTCTGGCTCTATTGAAATTGAGATGGGTGAATTGTTGTCTAATGCTACAATATCACCATCGTGAATCAGTTCCACACCTGAATCTATGCCAACAGACTTTAATGTGCTAACTTCATCACTTGTACATCTGTTCTCAACAGCAGCAGAAGTTTCATTCAAACATTCCTGACCTACAGGTATGGATTCTTGCTCAGGTTTATCTTGATTTTCACTCATTTTTACAATATTTCCATCATGAGTCAGTTCACCTACCATTCCAGCCGCATAAACAGGTTCTGATTCTATAACACCATCACCAGCACAGCTAGTTTCTTCAGCAGATTTTTGTTTTAAAGATTCAGAATTTACAGGCAGAGGAGCAATCTCTTCAAAAACTGGGTGTTTTGCACTTCGGTCTGAAGTTAAAAAAATCAGTTGGGTCCATCATTGAATTACTGTAATATTTTTAAATGTTGGATAACTGTAATATTTAAATTTTATTTCATGCTTGATGGCTATTTTGATTTAGTTTAGTTTAATTTGTATGTTTTTAATTAAATTAAATTAATCTAGTTTCAGTTAAATTTTTTACGATATCATGATTTATGAAAATGACAAACTATTATCAACGGGAAGAAAAGAATATTAAACTTTTTCTGATTTTATTTCAGGCAAATAAGGATTCATTTGGTTGTTTGAAACTAATCGAAAAAAGCAAAAAAACAAAAAAATTGCTGACCCGTCCCGAACCGGGGTCGGTTCCTGTTAATGAGCGAGGCGGTTCAGTTTAGGAAATAGCCCAAAACCGGTGAATTCGGGTCGGGTCGGGTTTGGGTAAAAATCGGCCCGACCCGACCCGTTGCCCACTTCTAATCACCAAACAATAGCACATTAGGTCAACTTTTTTCTACTAGCTCTTTGATTTGGGGGATGCAGTTTCAGAAAAATATTAAAATATGTTCGAAAATAAATTCTCAATCTCATAAGCAGCTTTTTACTTTTCAAAGTCTAATCGAACGAGCCCTAAAGCATCTAAATGACAACTATAAATTATGAGATACTCTCATAAGATAAAAATATTTGAAGGTTCAGCAATATTTAGTACAAGCACTGTTCCAATGCAAAGATAAAAATAAAAATTACTCACAAAGATTGTAAAGACACGCATGGTACTGAGTACTCCAGACTCTAGAGTGCTCGCGATATCAACATTTTTTTTTCCTTTAATACCATTTCGTGTTCGATAACCCATCTTATCAAACAAGCAATCATTTCTATGGATTTGAAAAAAATTTACTTTTTGACATTTGAATTATCTTATCATTTCTGCAGAGAATTACGCTTATTTCTGGTTTCTGGAGGTCCAATGAACAATTCAGTCTCAACATCTGAAACTTCACTATTCTCTGTACATGCCACAGTTGCTCTCTCTTCATTTGATCCTTGTTGTGGTTCAAGTCCAAACTAAACCATCAAAACCTCAAATCAACGTCTCAAAATTTGATCAGTACTTATCGATGTATAATAATTACGTAATCATATAACTATGAAAAAAATCAGAAAGAATGAACTAGAAAATATGCACAGAAAATGGTGAATTCACCTTCTCACACAGCATTGCATTTTCAGCTGCAAGAGCTTTTCCCTGGATTTGGTAAGATAGGAAAGATTTTGTATGAGTATTTACTGAAGCTCGTAATTTGTTGTGCGTGTGAGTCAGCGCACGCATGTATAATGTATACAGCAACATATAGTAAGTCTTATTCTCAATAAATTTGAAGCAAACTATATTTTTATTTTCGCACTAGCTTTTATAGGTCTTCGAAGCAAAATCCTTAATTAACAAACTACAACAGATCAACAATTGTTTTCATAAAAATCAGATTTTTGGTATATTTTAATGAAAATCGATGATATGTGAGGTTACAAGTTAATAAAAGTGTGGTTCCTATGAAATATGTGATTGAAAATGAGTTTTAAAAAATGGGGGACAAACTGGCTAAATTTTGGCTTATCCCTCCATCTTCTAACGTATGCTCGACTGCTTGAAAATTTTAGTTTCTATTCTGGTATTTCCAAGTTAAATTCTAACCCTATTTCACATTTGGCAAAACTGAAAGTGTAAGAACCTTCAGGTGATCATATTTTTTCTTCAGGGAATTTACCTTTTCTTTTAAGTCCTCAATTTGTTGCATGAAAACTTGCATCTTCAAGAACAAAGAGATTAATCAGACCACTGATGAAATTCATTACAAATACTAATCACATAAATTTGCAAAAATACCTTTGTTGCACGAATAATCCCGACACTTCGCTCCAACTGCTGTTCTAGCTGTTGTAGTTCTTGAATGGAACATGGTCCCAAACCTTCCCCCAAAAGTCTCCTAATGCATCAATGGTCATTGTTTAGAATTTTTCAACATGGGTTCGCAGCTTAGAATGTTTGGTTAAGCTTTAAAAGTTACTCAAAAATAACTTTTTTTTTTTTGTAGTTTTTAAGAGTTGCTCCTCAGTACTAAATATTAGTCTTTTGACTGTAATCTTTACTTATGTTCTAAGTTCATTTTTTCAAACCTTAGTCTAGCATTTGCTATTTTGTTATTTGAAAATTTCAGTACAAAAATCTCACTTTTTTTTACATTATTCATTATTTACTCTGGAACCGTTTTCTGTTTTCGATTTTTCAAAACAGTGAAAACGCGTTCTCTTTCCTATTTTTGAAAACACATTTTTGAAAACAAGTTAAAAATTTACAAAGAAAACTCAAAAAGACAAATTTGTCGTTTTGGGTGTTTTCAGTTATAATCATGCCAAAATTTTCAAAACGCGTTTTGAGTGTTTTCAAAACAATTTTTCAAAATGCCAAAAAGAACACATTTTCAACGATCTCAAAATGGACACTCAAAACACAAAATTCAAAATGAATTCAAAACTCAAAACACAAAGAGAACAACCCCTAAGTTTTTTTTAAGCTTAGCCAAACATGCTTTCGAGAAAAAAATTCACAAGCAAAATTGTTAAAAATTAAGTTGTACGAACCGTTTAGAAATTTCAAGAAGTTCTATCTTCTTCTTCATACTTGCTGTCTCGTGCTTTAACTGCTGCAATTCCAAACAAATAGAGTGACAAAAACTTTTCAAGTTTAGTCTAGTTAACTAGAGTGATAATAAGCTAGCAAAAAACACTCGCTATCCTGTAAAAATATTCGAGAAATTTAAATGGTGATAACCTGCATATTTTGTTCATCTGGAGGGTGTTTTTCAGCATGATTATCTTTAGTATGCTTTTGGTAACGTTCGATGGTCTCCCGTGTGCTGAAAAAGTTTCATGTTCGATGAAAATAATCAGCGAACTTTTTCTTAGTAACAAACAAAAAAACTTTAATGAATTGGTCTACTAAAGAAACGAGACTTCAAAAGTAGACCTATCAAGCCAGGTTACATTGAAAATTCAAAGGATTACTGATTATACAATCCACAGCAAGATTATCATTGGTCTATATGTAAAATTTAATGAAGACAAAGCATGAAAATGAGATGTAGCAGCAAAAGCTCTGGAAATTGAAAATATGAAGAGAAGTTCAAATGTTGAGCATGGAACGAAAACTTTAGACTCTAGTCCTTAAATTCATCAAGTTCAAGTCATGGTGATAATTAACCACTTCGAAAGATCAAAAATGTTCAAGAGATTAATGAAGAAACAATGATAATTGATGAAGTTGATATGACAAATTTTATATTCCTTGTTGACACAAAACCAATAAAATTGAAGAAACTGCCTACCATGAAAAGTTGAACAAAGCCAATTCAATCCAAGGAAATAGGATATGACTTTCAAATGAAAAGAAACACTGGTGAAATTGGTGTACAGAAAATATTGAATTTCAAAAAAGAAGATGATGATAATAAAGCAAAGGTTGTGAAAAAATATAATCTTAAGCCCCTATTTGAGCAACATTATTTTTTTCATTATTATTCTTCTACTCATTTTCAACCACACATTCTTCAATAAAATAATAATTTTCATCACATCAATAACTTTTCCTTTTTTTTCAACCACATATTTCCCATCACATCAAACAAAAAAATGTATTCTTGGACTCAAAATGTACACCAAACAGGGGCTAAGCAAGAGATTGGCTCCGAAGTGTTTCGATTGAAACCGTCCAATTTCTTAGCCCATGCTTGGTTTAGCAAAAAAACATAATTAGTAAATTTTGATAAAAATTGATGAAATATGTATCTAAAAAGTTTATAAAAATTGTGTGTCCCTTGAAGTTGAAACGTGCAGTTGAAAATGAGTTTTAGAAAATGGAGGGTCATGCCGTAACAGCTCAATGAGAATGTAAAGTCAATCAAATCGATGTGAAGTCAATATCTCTAAATGGCTTTATAGGGGAAGAAATTTATGCGGAGCAACCCTTTGGTGGTGACTAGGAAGGAGAAGGATATATACAAGATTTATCCAAGGAAGTAAGCATTGTAAAAATTGAAGCAAGCTCCAAGTATATATCCAAATGATATTTATATATAAAAATGCACTCTAGAACAAGGAAGACCAAGAATATAATATTTCAATAATTTGTTGATTGTTCGTGATCTCACTTTCATAAGCAACAACAATGTGATGCGTGATGAATTCAAGACGTCAATAATAAAAGAGTTAGAAAAAAACAGACGTTGAGATTTCTCAAAAAGCAAAAACTAATGGAAGCAATGAAGAGGATAGAGAAGAATATTCTATGCAACAATTTATAGATTTTATGTGAGAAATCTTATGTCGCAACAAGGCCAAATCTCATGTTTGCAGCACCAAAACAAATGATTGGAAAGTTGGAAAAAGAGTTCTCAAACACCTGAGAGGAAAACTAGATCATGAAATTCACTACAAGTAATGTAAAGATATAGCTCTGGTTGGTTATAGTGACAGTGATTTGGGAGGTAAAGTTGATGATCTTAAAAGCAATTCAGCATATGTTATTAGCATTGACATATAGTGTCATTGGCATCAAATAAGCAACCTATAGTAGCTCTCTCAACTATAGAAGTTGATTTTATTTTTTCAGTCATGGTTGAGGGTATTCAAGGATTTGAAGTGTCCTCAAGAGAAAGAGATTATTTTGTTTTGTGATGATAACTTAGCAACAACTTTCCCTAACAATCCCGTTTTTTCATGAAAGGAGCAAATATAAGAACTAAACCCATGTTTGATTTAGCTAAAACTCAGATATTTTGTAGATTTTGATAAAAGTTGATGGAATATATTTCTAAAAAATTGATAAAAGTTGTAAGTCACATGAAATGTATGATAAAAAATGAGTTTGAAGAAAAATAAATTTTAAAAAATGAGGACCACGCAGATGCTAGGTTTAATTTCTTGGAGATCTAATCAAAGAAGGAGAAGTCGTCAAATCCTACAAACCTCTCAAGTAATGGACATTTTTACGTAGGTTTTGTAGAATGAACTATTTATAAATTTGAAAGAAAATAAACATGGACAGAATTAGACAAGAGTACCTTGAATTAGTCCATGTTTGGTTTAGCTAAAGAATTATATTTTTAGTAGATTTTGTTTTGATAACAAATGATGAAAATATAGGAATGAAAAGTTAATAAAAGTTGTCGATCCCATTAAATGTGTGGTTAAAATTAATTGTTGACTTTAATTTATATTTTTATCAATTTTTTTTAACTAAACCAAACAGATGCTTAATGATGCACGGAAATAGGAAATAAAACACAATTATCCCCTATTTAAATGAAACAACATAATCTTGTACCGCATTATTAGACACTGAAGAAGAGTTTTATCTTTGCATTTTTCAAGTTCGCAACAAATAGACGGGATTAGATAAGAGTAAATTGAACTCTAAATATCGAAGAAGGGTTCTATCTTTTTTCATTTTCCAAATAAAAAACGAGAACATATTTGGCCGGATTAAGTCCCTGCTTGGTGTAGCTAAAAATTAAGGATAATGGTGATTTTCGATGGGATATTCTTTAATTTCTTCTCATTAAAATAATTTTGAGGTTACATAGTGATTTGGTCTGCAGCATTATAGATGAAAATCGTACTAACATTTCTGAAGAAAAGATTCTTTAGGCATCATATAGGGAGCAACTAAGTAACATGGTCTCTTGAACAAAGACAGTTGATACAAAACCAAGTACTATAATCCAACTGGCTTCCATACTTGATGCAGTTCAACTTTAAACTTAATTACTATTCCACATATTTTTAAACATCAAGAGAGTACAATTTTTCTTCTTTAACTTTATTAATGAGCACTAAGGGGAATCATAATAAAGATTTTACGGGTTTCGCTAAAATGAGTACGAAAAGAAAAGGGTCGATCAAAACTATCATGGTACGGTAATTTAGGCGGGCAAGCGGCGAAAACTGAGTAATGTAACTGTGCACAATTTTTTTTTTTTTTTTTTAGAATAAGACTTGGTTGCTGCTGCTGTGGCTAAGCTAAGCATAAACTTATGAGATATGTGGCACAATTGGAAGAGGAATTGAGATTTCAAGGAGCCAAAACACACCTAAAATTCGGGACTCTAGAGACTTCACTTATTTCTTATGAAAAAAAAAGCCAAAAATCACATGAAATAACTCGTATAAGTACACTGAAATAGTTGATTGTTTTCTGTAGTTTTCTTGAAGTACTGCACGAAGATTCTGAACTTAGTGATAAGGTTATACTCCTATACTTTCGCCTTGGATTTAAAGTCAAACTATAGTAGATCTAGCGATGAATAGTGTATCAGATTATCAAATTTACTTCGAACAAAGGCTTAATTAATGAAAAACATCATATAATTTGCTATTGTGTAGGTAATTATTTTATGTTAATCTTATGATAATAGGCAGAAACTAACTCCTAGTATGCTAATTATTAATCATTTCCTCCTATTAAACAAAACCCAGAAGAAACCAGCACCAGTACTCGCCGTTTTTTTTCGTTTAATTAATGGAATCTCAATCAAAATTGTAAAATTTTAATAGGGTTCTTGAGTCAACAGCAAAACTGTTCATAAGTGGCATCAAGCACTTGAATTTCTTATGATAACAAATAGGGAGAAAGCTGGTTCTTTCTGAAAATATTAGTTCCATGGGGAGTTTTTCTGTTTGGTTGTAACCCTAACAACGAACAAGAAAGAAAATTTCATCATGATCAGACAGAAGCCCTACACGGCATTTTTAGGTGATGAAATCTGTAAGATCTGATTCAGATTAATACAAGTTTGGTCATTTCATAAAACCCACAAAAATTCTGAATCAATAATCCAAAACAGCATGAAGAATAGCATTTTCTTGATAAAATATCAGTAAATTCAATTACCAAAAACACATAGATCTTACCTTGAACTGGAAAATTCATAGAGCTTGCCTCTGGGAGAAAAGATAATCAGTGCAACCTCAGCATCACAAAGAACTGAAAGCTCAAATGCTTTTTTCAGCAGCCCATTTCTTCTCTTGGAAAAGGTCACTTGCCTGCTGGTGGCGTTTTCTATACGCCTCATCTGAGTTTTTCCTCTCACCATTATCACACACCTTGTAAAATCAAGAGAACAAAATAAAAAATGGCGAACAAAATCAATATCCCTAATTAGATTTGAGTAAGTACACGATTGGTATGCAATATTAGACCCGACTAACAATCGAGATCTCGATTTCTTCCTGATGTTGTAAAGGTTTTGATTATGAGAAATAAGAAGAAAGAAATTATAGTTCCTAACCAACCTGTGGAGCAAGTTTTTGATAGATTTGCCAAATTGTGAATATGAAAACGAAAGAAGAAAAGGCAAGACTTTGCAGTGTGGTAAAAAGGGATGGTCTATAAATTTGGAAAAAACTCAAAGAACCTTTTGGTTGGAGATGAGAGGTGCATAGAGCCTAAAAATAGGAAGACACAAATATGAAGTGTGTGAGAGAGAAAGATAGATGAAAGGGGAAAAAAAAAATCAAGAAAATCCCAATAGAAGTTTAACACAGGATGGTGCATCTGTACAAGTGATTGATTGATTCTCAGTATCTATTTTTGGGTTTTTATCATCATAAACCAAAGACTTAAACAGTCTCTCTCTCTCTCACGCACACTCTTTTTTCCTTATTCGTAGGTATAATTTCTTGCTTTCACTTTCTTGGCTAACCCCACCAAGGAAAAAGAAAGAATACAGTAATATTTTAGTTCAAAAGCTAATCCTTTGCTAGTTTTGGTAAAACCCCACAAAACAAAACAAAACAAAACAAAGATGAAAAATTAGCATGTAACATCAAAAGGAAAGAGATGTATAACAAAACGAATCCACTGCAACAATAATGTTAGAGAGAGAAAGAGACAGGAACATGCATATACACACACGCGCACACACATATAGCCATCAATATCTTGGTAAAAATTTGAGGTGTTTGTACAAGTTAGATATATATCAACATCTTAGTACTCGTACTTACCCAAATTGTCCAATGAAAGATCGAAAACTCACAAGGATGTTATGATTTTTTTACTTGATTTGCGATGGACGAGGGGACGGACTTGATTAAACACAGGGGGGGAAGGGGGACTTCATTGTCCTTTGCCATTTTCATAGGAGAAACTCGTAGCCATAGGCTACAACTTCTTTCAACTCTTTCCTCTATAGACATTTTATATCAGTACTATGATCTCCTGTCGACGGTGGATAAGAACTTACGTTGTTCACAATTAACGTGCCAATGTCACATCAGCAAATTAAGTCGTCGTTGTTGACAATTCAACAAGAAATTATAAGAGATGTAAATAATGACGTCTTGACTTCTGTGACACGTTTAGCTGTGACAAGAGAACAACAAAAAACATAATTTTTTAAATTTAAAAGCCACCAAACAGTGGCTATATATATATTGAGCAAATATCCCAGGTGCGAGAGATTACTCAATCATTTTACATACAAAAATATTCTAAAGCTTCTTGGCATACAAATTCTCACACCAGACTAGCCACGGGGAGAAAAGCCTTGCCACTTATCTGCAAGTTAATTTTAGACCATTTACACCGTCGTCCATAGAAGAGAGGCAACACCAGCATCAAATTTATAAATTTATAATTTTTGTATACATATATTCACAGTGTCAATTTCTACTTATCAAATTTTTGCACTTCAAGGTCAAACTCGTTAAGCGAAGTAGTCAAGTTTCTTATATATATTTTAAGTGTGGTACTCTTAATGTTTATTTTATCGAATATTTATACATAATTATAAATTATTTTCATCAACAAAACGTCACTGATATCGAGATGAAGTAGTAGCTTGTATATTTCGATTGATTTCACCACGGCTTTTATTAGGGAAGCGAGTTGCTTCTTTGTATATTCAATATTTCCCATATATTTGTCTTCTAATTTCTAAATTTCCGCCCGTAGGTTTATATCAGTTTTTAAAGTATTTTCTTATTACCAATTAAATTTATAAGTATTATAATTTAGTTTTATAAATATCCTATAATATATATATTTTGTCGATATCCAAGGATGATAACGGGACGGGATGGGACTAGATTTTCCATTATCATCCCCATCCAGTAGGGGATTTTCGGGAGGCAAGGATTCAAAAAAAAAAAAAAACACTTCATAGTGTTTGAGTTTTCACTTATTCGAATAATAAATCAATTATATGGAAAATGCTATAATACCCAAATAATAGGGGTCAATATATAAATATTCTTAATTATTATTACTCTTATTTTGAAGTTGGAAAATAATTAAGAAGAAACACGACTAATTATTATATTAATTCTTTCCAAGAGGTAACCACTCAACTATTTTCTTGGTTGAACACATTCTTGAATCAATTTTCCAAAACTTCACCACTTAAATAAAGTGGTTAGGTTCCGACTCTCATTTCTATAAAAAGAAAAGGCGTAATCAGATAGATACGACTAAATAGGTAAAAGATTTGAAATCTGATTATACGTGGAATCCACTTACCAAAGTATGATGATCGCATTAATGACTAAAATAAAAGGTACTGATATCAATGATAGATCGCATATACATAAAATAATCAAAAAAAAAAATATATGAAGTTCATATCGATTACGCGACATACACCCGAGTTATAAACACTTGCCAAATATCACTAAACATATATACTCTCATCCACACCAATTCCCCTTGTAGGAATTGTTTATAAGTCTGATACAGGTGCCACACTAATGCACCTATATGATCTGTTTTTACCTCATTTTTTACATCCTATGTCTACATAAGGTTTATTGGCACAAAAATCATGTGACTGAGCTTGTTACAAGTAGCACAGTTGGTCTCATCCACCTAGTTTATGCACAAAATAAGGCTCCAAGAATCCATCTAATTTATACACAAAATTAGGGCTTCTCCAGAAGCGTTTGACACGAAGAAACAAAGCAAGTGTTCACCACATCCAACTGGTCCCAAGTGGGCACGTGGCAGAAAAATATTGGGTTGTGAATTGATTCTCGAGAAAAAAAAAATATATATATTATATATACTTAAATATAAAACTCAAAAAAAGTACAGGATTTTGATGCCCTAACTGAAAAGTTGCAATAACACCTGTCGGCAAGTGGGTGTGGGACTGTGGGGTGCCTTTTGGGACAAATGGCTTAGGTTATTTCGAAATCTCTTGGCTTTTTGCATTTTGGGTTCACATTTTAAGAGAGTGTAAACAATTGTACATGGGCGGGGACCACTTTTCCACTTTTAATTACCAAAAATTAAGTGGGTTTTGGATTATAATTAGATGTGGTGGGTGGAGGATGAAACAAAAGGAGATTTTTCTATAGAGTAATCATATTCAGTTTCACTGAGGTTACAACTCCAATTTTGATATCTTTAATGTGACATTAAATGACAGATAAAATTAAATAAGTTATTTAATTCTATCGTTCATTTAGTCTATAATCCAGTGTCATCTAAATTGAGATTGTAACTTTGGTAGGATTACGTAGCATTAATCTTTTTTACAGTGGGATTAGTCGATGTGTGCGCAAGCTGGTCCGTACATCCACGGTTATAAAAAAAAAAAATCTTTTTTATATGGTTAGGTCCGCTTTTCCTATTTGTTTTTTCAATATTGGCGTGGATTATTAAACTTTATCCAATCCTAATATAGTTTGGTTTCCTGGTATAGCAACAACTAAAATAAGAAATTATGGCATCATCTGATTAGTGCTTTTTTTTTTTTTTTTAATAATCATTACTTTCAAGAACATCATTAATTTACTCGAAATTTTTAGATTATTAAATATCAATATTGTATTTGATGAAAAATGAGTTATATTTAGTGCTCCTTTGACAGAACTTATGAAAAGGAAAAAATTGATTTTGAAAATATTTTGAGTCACAAATCATAACACAATTTTATGTCGAGCACTCCCGTGTAGGTATATTTGAATTTTTCTTTTACATACATAATTATGAAACCCGACCTAATAATTAACTTAGTCAAGGTTAATCACTGAGTCGATTGGATGTTGAGAACTGAAAATCATAATTTTTCAATACAAAGAATGATAAAATCGTAATAAAAAAATAAACTTTATAAGACAAATTAGGATAAAATCAAAATTACAAATGTGAATTTCCTAAAGTATCCTTAATGAAATTATGGTCCGAAGATTGATCTGATTACCGTCCTGCACAACAACAGTAATTAGGTTCACAATTTAACAGTTAGATTGATAGTTTATTGAATATAACGTTGGTGCACTGCTCTCAGAATCATATAAAAAATTTCAAAACATAAAAGATTAAATTCTTGAGGCAATAAAAGCTTTAAATTATACTTCTACGGAGTATTAACCTTATGAAGTAGTTTTATCACCTTAATATTTCTTGTCATTTTATAAATTTCGATTCTAAAGAATTTCTAACAAAATAATATATATTCTATTCCACGAACCAACCTATTTCCTACTAAAGAACTATACCTATCCCCGCTGAAATTCATTTTTCTATTACAATAAATAATAATAAATAAAAAAAATCTCAAAATACGTGTTTGATTGTAGAACTAGTAAATCTTTCGTACTATTTTATTGAATTTCCGCACTAGAATTTTAATTTTTATTTTTTTATAAGAGTACATTGAAATAATAATAATAATAATTTAAAATAATGTTACTTAAGTTAAGTTACATTCACGAAGAGCGTGCAAGTGATGTAAACATTAATGGTGAAATATGTCCCGAACACGACTGTGTTTGTAATCTCAGTGGGGATGAATAGCATTACTCTAATAATTATCAACGCGTCCCGAACATGACTGTGTTTGTAATCTCAGTGAGGATGAATAGTATTACTCTAATAATTATCAACACGTCCCAAACTTCTCAAATCATTTAAAAAATTATTATTATTATTTTTCGAAGTCAATTTGTACATGCTAGATTTAAGGGCTATCGAAATAAATCTAATCAACACCTTTGAAAAATATTTACTTTTAGACTTAATGCCCTGTTTGAGCTAAATTATTGTAGAATGAGAATGAAAAATATAGTCGTTATTGGGGCCCACATAAGAGATAGAAAATTTGGATTTAAATGTTGATGTGATGGATAACGGTCATAATTTTCATTTTAATGAGATAATAATGTAAATCAAACGGGGCTTATTGAAATTAAAATTAGGGCACAATAATGAAATTAGAATTATTTTATGGGTAAATTTCAATAGTGGTCCACAAACTTTTGTAAGTGGGGGCAATTGGACAAACCCGCAATCCAACCTGACCCATCAGTTTTCTAATTGGACAAGATTTGACCCAGATCGTTTATCTATCGACCCCAGTCGGTTTGGACGATTTTTCGGGTATTTTGTCCGTTTCTGGTAGTGACAATTTTTGACAAAGGTGATAATTCATTTTTACCTCTCTCTTTTACGTCATTTCAAAGAGTAATTATATCCAAACCATAACCTTTTTTTTTTTTTT
>CAIGRT010062177.1:0-36600 GCA_903798405.1 Fraxinus platypoda | reverse complement strand
CCTGAATTATTATAATTTCCCTTGAGATATCCTTTTTTATCATTTCCCAAAAAGTTGACAAACTTGATGGATATGTAAAAGATATTCTTTCCTTTCTAGCACTTTGGAATGCGTCAAAAAGATATATTGATTTCATTTCCGACAACATTTTCAAATTCATTATTTTTAATGTATTGAAATGGTCGATTCCAACTATTAGAATAAAAAACAAGAGTCACACGAGAAAAATGAAAATTTATTTATTTTGCATTTAGCAACCAAACGACTTGAATTAGCCACTTTACCAAAGATTCGTGTTAAGACTCCACCATTTACTAACTTTGTCATTTGATCACATAAATGTAACTAACATATTACATATAGATTGGTTCATAATCATATATCATACTAAATCAAAATCACATAGTTTATAAATCACAATAAATTATCACAACATTTCACGGTCACGTATCACATGGTACATTGACATACCACTTGATTTTTTAAAGTTATTTATAAGTTTGTTAATATTGAAATTGTTTTCTTAAGCTATTACATTTATGAAATTTTTCTAAAAAGAAATAGTCTTCTAATGAGGTGTTGACAACCTAATTAATAACAATCAAACTAGAACGTGACGTGAAAATTTACTTGCCTGTAAAAGTGAATTCTTTCTTAATAATGTTATTTATCTCCATTAAGATTATCTCCATATAATGTGACATTAAATGATAAGACTTGTAAAGTGGGTCTCATATATTTAAAACATGTTCGGAGTTGTTTATGATCTATTTAAATTTTAATAAAATGAAATTAGTGACATAGTTGGATAGTATTTGTGAATTCCATAATTTATGTGGACAAAAGATGATTTAATTGATTATAAAAATAAATGCCAAACAAGGGTTTAATTGACTTTACCATTTCACAGCACGTTACCTAACCTATCACGTGGGGATCAACATCAATGAGATAAAATAGCGTCGTTATTTCTTTAATTGAACTCGCCATTCGTACAAATCAAGGCACTTCGAATTTTGAACTGCTCAAATTAAGACACTTTGGATTTCAAGTGGGTCTGCCCATCTACTATATTTCTCTTTCTTATTCACCGAGCGTCTGGAGTGTCGTGACTTTAGTAGTTTAGTATACGAGGTGGTGTTATTTGAGTTAGCGATTCTACCATATGTGCAAGTAGAGTCGTCCCATTGAAGTATTTTTTTCCATTAAACTCAAACAAATAGTATTTACTTATTTCTTAACATGTGCGTTATTTGGTTGACACATTCTTTCAAAAGAATCAAACCGGCCGTTTTCAACAACTATAGATGGTCATTCATCCATTGCTCGTTTTGTGCATCAAGGCACAAACTCTTATATTCTTGTACTTTGTTTGAATCCCATATCGTCAAAGAGGATACGAAGTAAATTCAAATTATCATTCTCATAATTTAAAATGTCATTATTAAAAGATACGAACTTTAAGGTGATCTATGATCTTTAAAAAACCATCAAGGTCAATGTTATCACAAGTTATTACAACATCAAAGTCAATTGAAGTGACTTCGAGAGGTAGCAATGTATGGTTGAAGGAAGGAAGGAAGGAAGGAAG
This sequence comes from Fraxinus platypoda, assembly GCA_903798405.1. Lineage (NCBI taxonomy): Eukaryota > Viridiplantae > Streptophyta > Magnoliopsida > Lamiales > Oleaceae > Fraxinus > Fraxinus platypoda. The sequence goes on along the minus strand of CAIGRT010062177.1, from coordinate 35,009 downwards.
AAGCATCAGGCAAAGTGAAATCTTCACTCGAACAATTTAACTAGAACTGCGACTAGAGTCTAAAGTCCTTTTTTTCCTATATTGAAAGGGAGTGCTCGAAGTGAAAGTACCTTTTTCGGCAATGTAGGAGACTAGTACATTCAGTGAACACTAGAAACTTGGATATAAATTAAACCAAGTTCAAAAATTCTTCCAAATGGAGGCTAAATTAGGTTATATATAGCTGAAATCGAATTACACTGAACGGACTCAATTAAGCCCCCGTTTGACACCCATTTTTTATCTCATTCTCATTTTCATTTTTCTACAGTACTCATTTATAATCACACATTCTCCAAATAAAATAATATTACACATAAACCCAAAAATTTTTCTTACTTTTTAACCATACATTCTTTACATCAATTATCTCATTCTCATTTTCATTTTTCTACGGTACTCATTTCTAACCACACATTCTTCAAATAAAATAATATTACACATAAACCCAAAAATTCTTCTTACTTTTTAACCACACATTCTTTACATCAATCACTATTCAAAAACTCATTATTCAAAAGAATGGGTGTCAAACACCCAATAACTATTTTTTTAGGTTAATTTATAGATCGTAAATGAAATCTTTATTTATTAGTCAATATTTCAAAATTCAAAAAGAACCTTCCAGTCTTTCATTTTTAGCCTTTTGCAAACGCGCAATAAGCCAATAACTTAAATGATTTTGGAGTTGATGACGTTTATAATTTCCATTTGAGACATTGAATTCACCGGATATGACCTCTATTGTTTAATTGAATTTGATATTTAATGAATTAATTTGTGTGTTTGAAGTAATTGAACAATTGGGATCATTAATTGTAACCTTAATCTGACATTTAGTGTGTGTGTGTGTGTGTGTTTTTTTTTTTGAATTGTTGAGAGCATGTGTGCCTTATAAATTTCAAGGACGTAAAGACTTTTATGACTTAATGTGACCTTACTATGTCGTTTTTTGAATTTCTCCTTGATATGACCTTAATTGTTGCCTTATCGTGACATAAAATATGTCATTCTTAAAATTTTGAGCTATGATAATTGCATTTTGAGTTATTGAGTAAAAACCTCGTAGACATGAGATTTTTCATTAAAAAAAATTGAACATTCAGGTTTTTTGTTCTAAAATTTTGCAGCTTGGAAACGAAATAAGGGATTTTTCATGGACTATTGTAGTATTTTGTGTTATGAAAGTTTTTAATTGATAAGATTATTGGAGCGATAATTTAGGAAAGTTTGGAGACAATAAATAAATAAATAAAATGAAACAAATTGTAAACTGTGCAACGGCGAGAGAGGTTTTAATTATTAGTAATTAATGTTTAATGGTCTTATTTTTTCTTTAGTTATTATATTCACACCACGATTTTTATTTCTTACACCATATTTTAATTGTACTTAAAATTTGCTCATTATAACACTTATTTTCGTGTCATTCTTATTCTCAAACTTTGCATTAATTAACACATTTTGTATTTGATAACAGTTTTATGTCCAAAAGTCCATTGAAATGACGTATAACAACTTATTTTTTTCATCGTATTTAAAAAAAAATGTGAGAAAATATTTTCCTCATTTCAAAGTATGAAAATAAAATATGTTGATATATATTATCATCAAGGACGAGACACACTAATTAATGAAAGGTTTAAGATGAGAATTCGATAAAAAAAAAGTTGAAAATAATTGTTACAATGAGTAGAGATTGATGAATTTAATGCCATTAAAATATGGTGTAACAAATAAAAATTGCAGTGTCAATATATAACAAAGTGGGGTTAAAATCCACCAATGACTACCCAACTTTATATTTAATGTCGCAATGGCTATTTAATTTGATTTTGTTTCATCGAGGTCATCCAACTTTATGCCTAGTCTTACAATGGCCACTCAATTTGATTTTATTTCACCATGACACTCAATTTTTTTCACAATTTTCACTAATTTCGAAAGGCGTAAAACGGTAACTTTGTATTATATATGTAAAATAAATTTTAAACAAACAAAAATAAAAGTTTTTTTAATTTTAAAAATGTTTATTTCAAAATAAGCTTTTATTTTATTTTAAAAACTTTTTTAAATAAATTTTTATTTTATTTTTTAAGGAAAGTATTCCTTTTTAAAATAAGTTTTTATTTTATGTTGCACACTTTTCACCCCATGCTTCTACTGTTGCAGTAGTCACCATTTGTTTACAAATATATTGTTATCTATTTCCACCATTAAAACGATTGTCACCATCGTTTGTAAATTCATTATTATACAGTAGTCAATGGCAACATTACTATCGTCAAACCGCTACCACCATTATCTTACTACAACACACTGTATTACACCCGATTACCATCAATAAAAAAAAATATCTAGATCATCTTCATTGCCATCCCTCCACCCTGCCATCAACACTGCCACCAACAACGATCAATCCTTAACCTTAAAGCAACCACTATAGACGCTGAACGGAAAAAATCATTATAAAAAATCATCATCAATGCCAACACCACCAACACATAAAAAATTTATTGCTCCAAGATCGATAAAATTTCAGTGAAACAAGCTATAAAAGAGATAAGAATTAATCTTCTTAAAATATGATCAACTTGCAAGTGTGAGTCATCTCCTTAAAATACTCTTCCATTAGCTTAATTAACTACGTATCCAACAACGCCTAATTTTTATTGACAAAAACTTTCTTCAGCACAATTTGGTTTTAAAAATATAATCAACTCGTAAGTGTGAGTCATGGGGATGACAAGTGGGTCGAACTGCTCGCGAACTTGGCTCGTCTCGATTCAAGCCAATTTTTAACTACTTTTTCTCAAATACTTTGATCAATTTCATTGCATCACTTTTTATTTATTTTTTTATTTTTTTATTTTTTTGTCTCCTNATTCAAGCCAATTTTTAACTACTTTTTCTCAAATACTTTGATCAATTTCATTGCATCACTTTTTATTTATTTTTTTATTTTTTTATTTTTTTGTCTCCTTTTTTAAACATCATGCCCTTAAAATCAGTGACCCAAACTACATTGAAATACTATGACGTATGGATCACATCATCTAAATAGATATTTTGCACCCCCCCCCCTAACCCACCCCACCACAAAGGGAAAAAAAAAAAAAAAAAAATCATTGCTTACTCTGAAAAAACCATCTCTTTGGCACTTCTACAGATATTTTGAAGTTGATTTTTAAGTCATTTTTTTTTTAACACTTGTTGAATTTCATTATAGTATAGAAGCAAATTGCACGCCATCATTATCTTTACACTCGATCGCCCATGTCAATTTTATTTGTTTAGATAATGACCGGAACAAGAAAAGGAAATATCTACAAGACTAATTCAAATGTGTTCGTGCATATTGATCCAAGTTCATCTAAACTAACAGCTAAATTTATTTATTTGTTAGCACCTGTCTAGGAACGATTGTGGTGGAGAAAAATTGATTTTGGTGTCAAGTCACAGCGCCCGCCATGTTTGAATTAAGCCCTTGTTTGGTAGATATTAAAATCAGATTTTTAGTAAATTTTGATAGAATTGATGAAATATATGCTTAAAAAGTTGTGAAATCCATAAAATATATGATTGAAATCAATTGTCGACTTTGACTTATATTAAAATTTAGATTTTAATCGGTACCAAACATGGCTTCTGCTTCCTTGCCAACTTCATTAAGGCAGACGATTTCAACAACCCCAAAAAGTCACAATCACCCATTATTGCGTTTGGAAATGAATGAAAACAAGGACAAAATTGACAATTAATCAAACAATGAATTATTAACTCTGCAATTGTCTAAAAAAGGGGTCTGTTTTTTGTTGAAATAAAGAATTCATATTTGACCACCAACGATCGGATTTTTCCTATTAATTCAAATATAGTTGTTCCCAGACATTATTCGTATCTTCCGCATGACTCTACATGTGTTGACAAGAATATTTAATTTGACACGAAGAATGCTCACAAATTAGTGAGAATAAGACTTGAATTAAGACATTTTTTGGTTCTATAATATACCTTATTGAATCAGGTATTGTTGTGAGTGAATATGTTAAATGGATATTAAATCAATAGAATACGAATATGTATTGAATATTGTAATGAAATAGAAACCTTTGGACTCTCAACTCCCTTTTTGAGAGAAAAAAAATAGTAGATATTTAATGCACTTCGATCTTTCACAATTATCTCTAGCACATGAAAATATTATAATTTACAGAAAGTATCAATCTCTAGGAGAATTATTTAATGCACTTCGATATTTAATCCATGTTTGAGCCATATTATTTTTTTCATTCTCATTTTTTTACTCATTTTTAACAACATATTTTTCAATAAAATAATATTTTCTATCACATCAATAACTTTTCCTTCTTTTTCAACCACATATTCCCCGTCACATAAACACTAAAAATGCATTATTTTTCCAAAAATGTGCACCATACGGGGGCTAAAATTGTTATGTTTGAAAATACAGTAAAATATGAACGAAAGTGCATGAACAACTTGTACATGTGAGCAAGAGTTGAATCTATTCGAGATGGTCGTTGTTTATCCCAAAATTTTAAGTACGTTCGCATGGTCTCCAAAACTATTTCGTATGTGCAAACCTCGATCGTAAGATGTTACAAATCTTCTACGATAATGAATGCTTGAGGATGACGAGTCATCGAGTATAATAGTAAGACAATACTGCGAATTCGAAAAAATATATCTAAATTTTGCATAGAAGTGAAATGTCATTGGAATTAGAAAATTAATTAAAAATATTTAATTCTTGTTTCGCGGCTATTTGAGTAACATGTTACTATTTTATTTTATTAATTGATTAAATTTTTTTGTCTCCCTTTTTACATCGTGCTCTTAAAATCAAATACCCAGATTACATTGAAATACTACAACATATGGCTCGCATCATCCCAAATAGATATGTTTCTCTCCAAAGGCAAAAACACAATTTGCTTATTTAAGGTACCAAACTTTTTTTTTTTTTTTTGACACTAAGATATTTTGTAGATTTCGAAGAGTTGAAGTTCATTATAGTATAGAAGCAAATTGCATGCCATCGTTAATTTTATTTATTTAGATATATGTCAACATTAAGTTTATGTTACCTAATAGTGACCAAAAAATTTAAAGAAAATATCTTCACGACCAATTCAAAATTTTCACATACAACAATTGATCATTAACTTTAAATTATTACATAGTAATAAATAAATTGATTTATTTGTAATTGTATCTTCAACACGTCTCTTTATGTAATAGAAGAGATGGAAAAACAACAGAGGAGGAAAAGGAAATGAAAAAAGGAAGGAAATAGTTTTTGAGGTCGCTGAATGCATTCTACGAGTTGAGAGAATGAGGGTGACAAATATTATCGTCTTTACAACGATAATTAGATTTTGTAACAGTCGAGGAAGGAAATCATCTATAATATATTAAATATCACATTAAGTGAGAATCGTTTTTTGGACGATTCTAACCCTATTATAATTCAATTTTTTAAATAATACATTACTTTTCGTTTTTCAATATATATTTAATTTATTTAATAATTTAGTTACCATCAATGTACATGTACATTCGATAGATTCATTTTACCCGTGTGCTTTCATTAATGTATGAATTCCTTATTATTAATTCTTGATTATTTAACATTCGCATTCTTTTAATTAATATTCACATTCATTTATGAATTTCAGTATTATTAATTCTAATTATAAGTTAATTAGAATTTTACTTTTAAAAATGCATTTTCATGTATGCTAATTTGCATCAAGTTTTACTTAATTGAAAATTAAATAAATAATTTAATATTCATTGTCACGTATATATATTCGTTTGCATTAATTATAGATTAATTAACATTCACGCATATTCAAATATTAATTTTACAACACTTATAAAATATTTTATAATAACGTACAACGCATGTTCAACGTTGATTAGTCCTATGAAAACTAAGTTGTTACAAGGTTGAAAGGCAAGGAATCAACTATTTAAAAAAAAAAAGATCCATTTTGTACATATTTAATAGTTTGAGGAATTCCATTGCAATTTTTCCTAAACTATTAACGCATGGAACAGGTGTAGTGGTAAGTAGATTGCCTTGGTGATTTCAATTTCAAGTTCAATGCTTGTACTGGTCATTCCAACTTGTCCAAAATAATTAAACTTCCTAAATAAAAAATAAAGAAGAAGACGAAAAATAAAAATGACGAGATATAATATGTGACACATTATAAATAGACGACGAAGAAAATCTTTTTAAGATTGTCCTTTCGAATAATATTACACGCTTACAAGACAACTCGTAATTTTGTCTGAATACTTTTTTTCTCGATCATATTTTATCTTATCATGTCGATTCATCATTGATATTTTATAACATTAAGTTGTAATAAGTCGGTAATCGTTGAATTTCGTTATATCACAATAAAAGAAAATTATAAATGCAGAAATGAACAATTATTAAAGGTTGACTAAATTCATCTTATTGGCATGAAGAAACAAAAAAGAAGGTGCCACTCCTAAGTACTAAGCCCTAATTCAATGACCTTATAAACCTCAAAAAGAAAAAAATAATGGAAATACAGTCAGCAAAAAGTCCTAGTCGGTCCACCGTTGCACCCCGGTGTTAGACTGACAGTTGGATCAAACTTTCCGTTTGAGCCCTATCTTTTATTTAAAATATATTTTGAAATAGTATTTTAATGGAGAATTTGTAATTAATTTTTTTTTTTGAATTTACACATAGTATTATTTTATTGAAGAATGTATAATTGAAAATAAGAAAAAATATATATTTTAAAAATAATGAGACCGAACAAGGGCTTAAAAATTTTAAGTCGTTGACGTGTGTATCATTTTTTTAATTTCGTAAAAATGAAAATCGAAAAAGTCGGACCAAACTTTAAAAGCTCGTAGTTCACGTAGAATTTTTTTTAATTTTTTCATTCTAAAAATTATCAAAAATTAAAAACTAAAAATCAACAAATATGCAATAGAGTAAGGGCATAAATGTCATTTCATTCTTGTCCATTTGATTGTGAAATCAATGATGCTGCACGTGCATTATCTTTTACGTTTTCCATTACATTATATCGCATGGTAAAAACACTATTGAACAGTTTAAAAACAAAAATAATTTTTTCATCCACAATTAAAAAAAAAAAAAAGTAACGTAAAAAATAATGTCAACTAAATAATGTACATTTAACATTACTGCTATAAAATTTTGTCCTCAAAACATTACCTTTTTCCTTGATAAGACTATCGTACCAACTAACGACTGACAAAAATTTTCATGGCTAATGAATTTCGGCCATGTTTGGTGGAACTGGAGGGAAGTAGGCCATTCTCAGCCCCCCATTTGGCTCCCACTATCTCAAATTAAAATTTTTAAAATAGTATTTTTTAATTTTTTTTGAGAATATGGGGTTGAAAAAGAAAAAAAGAATTTTTGATTTATATGTAATATTATTTTATAGAATATTGTGTGGTTGAAAATAAGAGAAAAATAGATTTTTGGAATAATGGGGCCAAACGGATAATCAAACAAATTTTTTCACTATGGTCAACTGGAACAATAATACAAAAATAATGTTTTCTTCCTATGTTTGATTTTGAAAATTTTCACTTTTAACCTTTACGTAAAGGTAACATTTAATAATTTTATTTAAAATCTTAAATTAAAATGGGTAAAAGATATGAGTTGAAATTTTATCATCTTATTTGTAAAAATTGTGCACGCTTTAATCCCATTAATAAGTGAATATTTTAGAAGAAATAATTGATTTAAGGGAAATTTGTTTTCATTGCATTTGAGTTTGGAGTTAATTATCACTACCTACTAAACTTTATCCATGGTTACTACTTGCTCACTAAAATATAAATGGTTACTCAATGCTCACTAAACTATTCATTAGTTTACTCATCAGTCACTAAAGCCAATTCAGTCTCTATGGCTGGACAAAAATGTCTACGTGGCAGATGATATGGCAAACAAAATATACACATCATTTAAAAATAGCCAAACAGGATTCACATCATTTAAGTGAAAACGGTAATGGAACCCACATTTCTTCTCCCTTAAATCGAAGTCCACCGTTGAAATTGAAATCGCCGTCCACTGTCGAAATTAAAAATCGTTGTCCACCGAAATCGATCCTCCCCACTCCCCAATTCCAATCCTTGGTAAGTTCTATCTTCACTATTAAGCCCCAAATCGCGAACCCTAGATTTTTCTTTCACTTCAAACATAGCCAAACAGATATTAAAAGATTTAGCCACAAAACATAGAAATAATCTTGTCTTGATTGTAAGGAACATGGGGAACCCAATCGAAAAAATATATAGTGGAAGAATCACTTTTGCAGACCATGGAGGAGGGACCATAAGGTAAATTATTTACAATAATTTTGATGAATTCTTCAATTTTATATTAGAGTTAGCACGCATCTCAGTTGTTATGAGAATATCATCTATCTAATCAATGGAATAAAGTTATGGCCTTCGGTTGATGCCCTTCCAATCAAACCACCAACTTGGGTTGTGTCTAAACGGGGAAGAAAACAAAAGAAGAGAATGAGACAAGCAGAGGAAGATGTCATCACCTATGTCGGATCCAAGGGTAAGCTGAAGAAGAGAGACATGACAGTAATTATTTGTAGTGTTTGTGGAGGAACATGCCTCAACATGAGGTATCATCATAAGGCTGACTCAGCACGTGAGGTTTGTTTAGAGTTCAAAGATGATGTTTATTTCCTTTTCTTGTTCAACTAATATGGTAAATGGAAACACTATATGTGCTCATTTCAGGCTTGGTATGAAAGTGTTATAAATCCTGCAAACGAAGATAGGTCAAACCACGTTGTGAGTGATAACTCACGGGTAATCGAAACTAAGCAAATATTTTCCAATAATTCAGACATTGTGCTTTGCTTAAATGATATCTAACCATATTTTCAGGTCAAACTAGTGCTTAGGAGGCCACCGAGCAATACAACAATTGAAGTGCAACCATCAACACCAAAATCTAATTTCTAGTTCATGCCTACACCTAGCATTGGTATAACAAGTGCTTCCCAATTCAACAACTATGGTCCTTCACTTAATCAGCCAAGTAGTTCAACAATGGAGGAAGCTCCTCCGCAGATGCAAACTACAAGTATTCCACTTGAATCCTTGGTGGAGAATCTGCAGGATATATAGAACTAAGAAAAAGCAAGGAAGATGGTAGTCATGAAAAAAAAAAAAAAAAGTCGTTCGAGGGTCAGTTACATATGCACCACCAAGAACGAAGAAAAATTCAGCCACTCAGTAGCAGCTCAACGGACTTCACGAGCCACCTATTGATTTAGATTGTAGTTTGACAATTGTGAAGTACTTTTCTCATTAAGGATATTGACATTGTTTTGTTTCTTTTTGTGTAAAGTTGTTGGAAATGATCCTTTTGTAATACACATGATCAGACGTGATCTTTTTGTAATAGACAAAAATCTTTTTGGTCCTTTTGTTTGATTCAAATATATGTTATGAACCCTGTGAATTGGTTAGAACCATTTCTATTGCAATTATAGATTTATGATCAAGATTCTTTGCATGAAAACAGGTGATTATTACTGGAAACTATGTTAGGAAGAAGATCAATTGCTTGGTTCATGATAATTCTTTAGATGGCTTGGATGTGATGATTATTTAAATGGAAATAAACTATTCAAGTTTTCGAGCTCTCAAAGCCAATGTGTCTACACAAGATGCAATTCATTCAAATTACCTTTTTGCCCAAGTTGCAGTCAACTGAGAGGGAAGTGATCAACAGCAGCAACGGCACAAGAACACCAGGAAAGAAGAAGAAATCAAGGGAGAGTGAAGGAGAAAACTTATGCTTCATCCATATCATTCATTTCATTCAATCGTAGTCTATTGAAATTACATTACCAAGTCATATAAATAGAGAAACCAACAAACATAGAAATTCAAGATCAANCAAAAAAAAAAAAAAAAAAAAAAAAAAATACAAAAAAAAAAAAAAAAAAAAAAAAACTGCAACTAAAATACAGAATTTTATTATATAATCTTCCCTTAAAACATAAAAATACCAATGACTTTGCAAATCAGCAATACCCCCAAACCCACTTGATATATCTTCATCAATCTGCCCATCTTAAGCTCTCTTTGCTCCATATCATTGGACTTGCGAAGTAGCGCATGCATTATAGTCTTGTATCGTGGATGAAGAGGTGGGTCGACCCAAGCATAGTAGTTGCAAGCTTTTGAATATTCGTAGTATCTGCATCCCAAAAAATCGTCTTCTTGTCCATGAAGTCTTTCTTACAACCATCTAACCGCAGTAGCACAAACCTTGTTCACGATTCCGAGATGTGGATGAAGAGAATTCCATGGTGAATTGAAGATAGTGTTCTTCCTAGCGTTAGATTAGAAATGAGAATTTCACTTCTGTAATTGAAAAGGAGGGCATGTAATTAGCTGCGTTTTGAAGGGATAAGAATAATATGCTTTTCTTCAATTAACTGCGTTTTTATCCAACGTGTGGTTAACTAACGTCGTGTATTGCCACGTAATTTTTCCATCCGCCACGTAGACATTTTTGTCCAGCTGTAGAGACGGAATTAGCTTTAGTGATTGATGGGTAAACTAATGAATAGTTCAGTGAGTATTGGGTAACCGTTTATATTTCAGTGAGCAAGTACTAATCATGGTTAAAGTTTATGAGGCAGTAATTTAATTAACTCTTTGAGTTTGAGTGTAACTGCCTTATATATAGATTTAAATCAAAATGGATAAAACATTGAAGTTTTGTCGCCGTTGAACAAGAATCAATATTTGATAAGTGAATAATTTTTTATTTTTTTTCTCTATAATAATTGAATTTGTACATGTATTTCTACGAATAATCTGCTATATTTTCATTATTTTTTGCTCCGTTTGACTTTCACCCGCCATTAAAAATCATTTTGGATCTTAAATATATCTCTTTCCGTCCCTTTCTCCCCCTTGAATGTTCTTGATGACAGTATAACCTTTCCCTCTCTCTCGTCTGTGTTTTCTATAAATGAGGCTCCTCAGACGCTGGCTTCGAACAATTCCACCATGGTAGCCCTTTTCATTATCTTGGGTCTAGAAAATTTACACTTCTACTATTTCTGCTGAGACAGATACATGGAAAATAGACACAGAAATCAGAATCAATAAAGGGTTTTTCTTAAGAGGGGAAGTAGGAGATAGACTATTAGTGATGATTAAACACAGTGTTTTAGGTTTTTTATGTTGATGAATTGATTTTATGATGTGGGTTTTGTGTGAAATGGTTTAATTGTTATGAAGAGTGTAGGGTTCGAATTTTTCTGGGAATTTCTGTTGTGTGACACTGAAGAGTACAGAAAATTACTGACTTAGGCTTTTAATTATATATAGTGGTACCATCTAGAAAGGAAAGAATGATGTCTTCACAGATAAACCTGGTGATGACAGTGATTGGATTTGCAATGAGTACCCTGTTCATAGTGTTTGTATGTACTAGACTCATATGGGCTCGAATTCAATTAAATGCTTCGAGGCGAGCTTTAGCCACGGGTTCTAGATCTGATCTTAGCATTGTAAGTTCTTGTTTCCACTATATGTTCATATTTCATTTCTGATTTAAAAGCATATTTTGTAGTTACATGGTTTCTGTGCAGTTTTACTTGTGCTGTAAAGGATTTATCATTCTGTATGGTCAATTCCAAGTTCTGATTCGAAAAAGAACCTCGAAAGAGTTGAGAATTAGAATTCATTTGATGGGCCCAAATTATTTTGAATACCAAACTTCGAGTCGGGCTGTGATTTCTTTATGTTTTCATTGTGTTTGCTTGATTGGAACTAGTTAACCGTTTGTTTGTGGTTCGAATGGAAGTAATTGACAATTTTAAGCTGTTAAGATTTATGCATGTTTGATCATATTGCATCACTTTGGTCTTTTCTGTATTTATTCAATCGTGAGTTTCCAAAAATATTTCCATGTCTGTATATTTTTTATTGAATAATCAAGCTCTTCATCCTTGTGACAGCCTTGCAAAAATAACTTATGCTACATGAGTATATGTGCCCCCAAATTTGTTTTTATCCATCTTTGTAAAAGGTTTGTTTTCACTCGTACAGGTTGCCAATTATAATGAGACTAACTTTAGAATCTACATTTCCAGAGAAATTTATCACTTTGGATCACCGATCACTTATAACTATTTTGAACTGAAGGCACGTTTGATTCACTTTTTCAACAGTTGGAGCGGGGTCTGAATGGCCTTGAGCCTCTCGTGGTGGCTAATTTTCCCATTAAGAAGTATAAAGACTTGTGCTGGTCTTCAAAAGAAAATGCTCAGTAAGTTCTCTTGTTGATCCTTCCGCCGAGTGTGCTTTTTTTTTTTCTACTTTTAATTTATTTAGGAGAATATTAATTTGATGATGACATTACTTACTACTCCTTTGAAACTCTTACTTTAGCCAGGATAGACACATGGTGATTCTTGCATGATTAAGTGATTTGACTATTTGCTCATCAGCTATTAGTTAGCAAGTGACGGAAAAAACTTGTATTTTAGTTTTATTATCTTGGTTGAAGGAAATACTGCTAGAAAGGTTGATCTATATGTAATTTTCTCTATACATTATATTTTAGTTTTAGAAAAGTGTATTGACTCTGATACATGTTCGAATTTCGACTGCTCCTTTTTCTTCTTGAAAATTGTCAAATGGGTGTCCGATACGTGCTTGAGATTGTCTGTGCTCCATTCCATATTGTAAAGTGTATATCCAGAATTGTCTTAATGTGAATATGATTTATTACTTAGACTAAGTGAAATTAACCAAAATTCGGCCGTTAAAGATGGGATAAGAAAGAGTCATGAAAGTTGGCTCCATGTAAAATGTCAGACAATACAAATGACATCAACCTTTAAGAAAAAGACAGTGTAAAAGCTATGCATGGATAATTATGGTTATTTAAATATGCATGTTTTGAGGCCATTAAGTTTTTCTCATTCTGTTCGTAATAGTTGGAAAACTGAAGGCTAATGAGATATATTGATACTTGTAAAAGATGTGCTAAATGTTAAAATCAAGTAGAAGCTACATTATTTTTCCCATCCATGGGAGGATATGCGTGAGAGGGAAATTGCAGCATTATCCTTTTCTTGGACCATAATTGTACATAAAAAAAATTCCTTGGAGGGCATTTTGAACGCTCTTTTTTCACGAGACTTTCCCCTTTACTCCTGGTCCCCCAACCCATCACCACCAAAAAAAAAAATTCTCTCTCTTCCAAAATGGCAGACATAAAACGTGGTTGCTACCATGATTTACATCTCACCATGTCTTATTGCTCTTATCTCTGTACTTATCCCAATAGCAGAAAACTTTGTACGACACCACAACTGAAAGAAACTCTACATACAATCACAATAAAAGTACTCCCATCACAGCTCCGCAACTTCCTTTCCCCAGCTCTATTATTGCATGAGTTTCAAAACTGCAAAATGTCAAGTAATCCCAGGAACTTATTCGGTCCACTTTGGTAATTTCTTGATTTGTTCAATATGAATTAAGAATTATATGCATACCTAACTAGAAACAAATCATTTCTTGTTTCTCTCTCACTCCATTGACTTGAAGAATGAGGAACTAATACACGAGTTTTGTAAGAGGGGCACTTTATTCATTTTGAGTTAGTGGATAGTGGACCCCTTAGGATCTGGGGGGTGGATGTTTGATTTTATAACCTATAAGGGGTTGGCCCAAAGTGTGGAAAATAGGAAAAAGTGCATGAATCAAGTCCAAGAAAATTACAGCCCTGATACGAATAAGATTAAGTGAAAATTAGGCCAACTACCTCTCAAAAATAACTAATTTGAATAATACCCTAGAAACTAATTAAATAACTTAATCATGTAATTAATACTCTCTAAACTATCAAAACCACAAAACCCAATTCAAATTCCCGATACCCAAAAATCTAGTAGCATCCATGACAGCTTTCTTCTTCTTGGCTATTGAGAAAATTAAACTCATTCTTCGGTTCCAATTACCTTCCGAAACCCATTCCAAACAGGCCCTTGAGGGCCAACTCAAGAAAAGATAATCTCATCCTTCCTGAAATGCCAAGTTCCCAAATTTTAGTCGTATTCGGGTAAATGGAAAATCGAGTTCGATGAGGAATGAAGAGGATGATTTTTTTGGTAAGATTCAAGCTTGGGTTTGACGAGAAGATAGGAAAATGAAATGTGTTCTGGGGAGGATAATGTTAGTAGTATTAGTGAGAAAGCTGAAAATGTTGAGCCAAATGCGATGGTGATGCTTGATGAAACCTGTAAACATAGGTTGGTGCAAGAGGCAATGAAACTTTTGGGTTAATGTGTGAGAAGTATACTATTCACAAAGTGGTTGTATACACTGCTGTAGTGGAAGGCTTTTGCAAGGCATGGGAGTTTGAAGCTGTGATGAGAATTTTTAAGGAAAAAAAATGCAAAGTAATGGAGTCATTCCAAATGCATTTAGTTATTCCAAATGTTTGTCACTTTTTTTAATAGTGTGTTAATTTTTTTAAATGAAATTCTGTCACTTTTTTGAGTGACAGACATCATTTTTTTAATATATCACTTTTGACGCTTAACTTTATACAATATTTTTTACTTCAAAAATTTTTTTTATATGATAAATGGATTGACTGACTTGATTGATGATGGTGGTGGTGAATTGACTCAAAGATACTCGACGTTTTAATTGGCGTTTTGTATGTGAACTGACTTAAACTTATTTTAGCGTTTGTCACTTTTTTAGTATGTCACTTCTTTGAACTTCTATCACTTTTTTCTGTCACTTCCTTAAAATTTTATAACTTTTTTGATTGATAAACATCACATTTTAACAAAAGTGACATTGTATATCATTTTTTAATAAAAGAGTGACACTAAACTTTAAAAAGTGACATTGTTCACTTTTTATGCAAAAAGGCAACATTCAATTTTACATAGTATTTTCCAAAATATTTTTCATATTATTTTTCAAAAAACTCCTAATTTTTGGTATATTTTTGTAAGTTGCCCTAAGATTAAATACATTTAGTTCAAATTGGACTCAAACTTCGAGAGTTCCTTATGTGGGTCCAACTGGTTATGGAATTTTTATGAATAACATTTTAAGAGTAGGTGGACAATTGGCTACACGAGCTAATAATTGCAACAAGCTTATCCTAAAAATGGTTTAGCTATATGGAATTTCAAATTTTAAAGTTGAACCATAGTTCCACCTTAGGGACAAGGTGAATTTCGAGGCGGCGAGTAATGATAGATCTCCAATCGATTTGCAAAGATACAACCAATATGAAGGCCGTCAAGTCATCCAATATTCTATAATATTCCACTTAGTTAGCCGAGGGGCAAAAGGGTAATAGGAATATAATAATATGTCTATAAATGTGATAGGGAGATGGGGGATGAGGTATTCAGAAAAGTAGAGTTGTGAGGAGAGCTTGGGAATTGTCTTTCATTTAGTTCAGTGTCAACAGTCCATTTACAGTGTGTTAAGCTTTCTGTCAAGCAATACAATTCATATTTCACTACATCTACAGGGTCCTATCACATAATCGCATTTTTACTTGCCAATTGCCATTCTAACGTCAAAACATGTACACAGGTGTACTGTGTGCCTTGCTGAATACAATGAGGAAGATAAACTACGTATCCTTCCTAATTGCGGACATTCTTTTCATGCATCATGTATCGACATATGGTTGCACAAGCACTCAACATGTCCTGTATGTCGAATTTCACTCAACGAGCTTTCCGAGAGAAAGTGGTTCATGCAGCCGATGTTTAGTTCAGCCATCCGATCCCGATACAGCATGCAATCTATCAACATGTGTTATTGTCAGTGCTTGTCAAATTGTCACCGGCATTCATCGAGATCCCTTGACAATCAGATGCTGGACCCCACCCAGGAACTTCAATGTCGGTCTGAGGATGCAACGGCTTGTTGATTGATGGTAATGAAAAACATTAAACAAGTAGAGTGCGCATGTTTGCTGCATAGTACTGAAGGGAATGCTATTAATGGATAAGTTCTTCAACCACAGTATTTATGTTATTGCTTTCAAGGGAATGCCCAGAAGTTGATGGCACCATCATTGAGAATTTGAGATCAAGTCCTGGAAGCAGATTGTTGTGCTTGTAACTTTATGTACATATGACAATAGTGATTTGGATTCCACGTTTTACTCCCTCCTTCCTTGTAGTCGATTTCTTGGTAGTTTATTTGGCTCTGTTTAGAAGATCTCTGTAACACCATCTCCGGATGTTGACCCCCCCCCCCCCCACCCAACTCTCACTCTTTCGTGTTAAAGTCGGTGAACTTTATTTCGCCACAATTGTGTCAATTTGTATTGTCGGTTTTATCTAGTCAATCCGTCCAAGTCTACTAGTTTGCCAAACATAATAATGACAAGAAATAGAAATAGAAATTGTTGTGTTAATGAACTCGAGCAGATTGACATGATTGAAACAAAGTTATAAATTGAGTAACTCGATTGTTTTAACATATAGTCTTACTTATCCGCGTGAAATAGAGTACAAGTTTGATTATCTCCAAAAATATTTACTCAAAAATCCTTCCGTCCCTTCAAAGGCTTCCAAAGAGAAATTTTCCCATTTTTCTTTCAGCCGGTCCAAGAGCCCAGTTCACTTGAAATCGGGTAGTCATTACTGAAAACATATGTTGAATATTTGATTTGAACAGATTATCATAGTCCTATATAACCGTATGGTAAGTACTTGTACCTTTACTCAAACAATACAAGAATGCCAATACATCTATTGGTGTGTTGTTGCTCTCAACCGACTTGATCGTCCCAATTCAAATGTCCAATCTCTTATCTAATCAATATGAATTTGCTATATAATTTTCCATGGATTCTACGTCCAATATAAGAAAAAACAAATAAATATAACTGGTGCCCAATGATATCAAATAGACCGCATAGCGCAGTGGATTAGCGCGTTTGACTTCGGATCAAAAGGTCGTGGGTTCGACTCCCACTGTGGTCGCTTACTTTTATCATTTTTCCTTTTCTTTTTCCATTTTGCATTTGCTTCCTTCCCCCAATAAGAATCTAAGCCCATGTGTAATAAGAGCAGAAACTGCATCTGATTCTAATGCCATTGACACAGATGTTAGGGTTCAAACCTTTCGTACCCTTACCCGTACCCCTCTCTCTCGCCCTTCCCTTTCACAACCTCAATTTCTGCCCCATAAAACCCAAAACCCCAAAACAATTCTCACTCCATTCACAAAACGACAACAGAAACAATAACTTCTTCAACTCAGAATACGACACCAGCAGTAAAAATGGCGGAGGTGTTAATGGACGATCAAGATTGAATCTGAAGTGGACTGATCTGGTACTTGATCCGGATCCGAATAATATCGTTGCAGTTGGATTGATCGGCATACTCACACTGACTGTGGTGCAGGTTTTGTGGCAGCTGTTAGTGATTTCATTTGCCATATTGATTACTGCTCTCAAGTATACTGTAGTTGCTGCTCTTCTTGTCTGTATTCTCATCACACTCCTTTGATTTTTAATAATTTCTTTTTTCGTCAATTTTTTTAATATAGTTTTGATTTTGTGTAACATGGATGGATATGATACTATAGGGTTTGATTTTTGGAATCAACCCACTTTTGATCGAGAAATTGACAATAACAAGCGCAAGTGACATGTTAATTGTGAATCATTTATGTTTAAAATCAGTAAGTTTTTGTTTGGGTGTGTTTGAGTCACATTATTTTGGAATAGTAAATTGATAGAGAATATATGGAAAATATTGATGTGATGGAAAATATTATTTTATTGAAGAATGTGTGGTTGAAAATGAGTAGAAGAATGAGAAAGGAAATTTTAATGTGGCTCAAACATGGGCTAAATTTAAAATAAATTGATTATTCATTTTAGAATTAATATCTACATTTAGTTATTAGATTAATAGCTTGTTTGGGGGGATTTTAATCCAATTAAAATTGAAAATATAGTTGTTATTGGGTCCCACTCGTCTAATAAAAGTCAACAATAACGACTATATTTTCAATTTTAATGGCTAAAATTAAAGAGGGTATGTTCCTCTAAGTCGTACCACGCAAGAAAGTAGAGGGTTGTAGTTTGTCTACTTTCTTTCTGTTATCTTACAAAATGATGTATCTTATGAAAAAAATAACAAATGGTATTTTAGAGAGAGAAAATGTAATCAAATGCCTTGATAATGTGTTTAAATTTGATGAATAAGTATTTTATTCAGTAGCATTTTTCTCAATAAGCAAGTTTCGTCCGTTAATTATTCAACTCACGTAATTTGATGGGCGGCTATATTAACACCATAATTTATTTTAGTTAAACCACTTCTTAATTGCGTTAAAATCTTCAATCTTTGCTTATTATCTCACTTACAACCACACAATTTTTTTTTTTTGTCTAATTCATATTTTCAATCACTTATTAACTAGTACGTGTGGTCCCTAATGATTTTTTTTTTTTTTTTGTCCAAATATTCTGTTATCGTGCTTTATGGTGTGGGGGACAATATTATATTGCAATTTTTATGTATGTTAATTTTCGTCAATTTAAAAATGTGTGGAGCAAATAACTAGCGGACTTTTTATACTAAAAGTGTTATTTAATGAAAATTTGAGGCTAATAATATGATAAAAAAAAGTTGGGGACGTAAATGCTAGAATGGCAAAGATTAAGTACTTCTAGTACAATTAAAAAGAGATGCAATGAAAAGAAATTGTGGTGGTAATATAATTACCCTAATTTTATTGTATCCAAACGTATTCAATCGCATTACTTTTATCTACAATATATTAAAGGAAGGATTGAATAGAAACTTTTGAATATCAAGTTTACTTTTATATATTTAGTTATATGTCCAATATACCCTCATTTGGTTTACAAAAGGAAAAAAAAAATAAAAATTGAAAGGTTGAAAAACATATGTTATTATTAACGGCATTAATTCAATTTATTTTACATAAAATGGATGCTATTTAAGGAACTCAAATGATGGCCTTAAATTCCATTTTTCAGATTTAAAAAAAAAAAAATCTTTTAATTTGATTAATAGCATTACTTCAAAAATAAAATTGAAAAAAGGATGTTATTAACAACATTAATTCAATTTATTCAACATAAAATTTAAAAAAATGGGTGTTGTTTAAGGAACTCAAATGACATGTTTTTGAGGAATATTATAATGTCCATGTGTCAATATCACATTTTGTTACATATATGAGTATTAAACTTTAGGACCGTGCTAGTTGTACAACCAAGGTTGACAACCACTCACATGGGAGAGCATCTCGGTTTATTAAACATTTTTAAACATGCGGACCCCGACACATGTGAGAGGTTGTCAACCTTGGTTGTACAAATAGCATTTTCCTAAACTTTATGGTTTATAATCACGTGTTATTTCAGAAAAAAAAAAAAAATTACCAAAAAAAAAAAAAACACTGAAAAGGTTGCATTAATATGTTTGGCACTAAAATTTATGTTTAACATTCACATCATTAGTACGTAATGTTAACATTAATTCATGCATTAAGTTTTCTTTTATTTTTTATTTTTAACATCCATTAGATATTATTCTAAAAATAATCAATTTAAATTCCTTTCCTACTAAAAACACACATTAATCCGCAAAAAAATAATAATAATAATAATAAAATAAATTGAAAGTTTGCATTAATCCGTTCATCTAGGCATTAAAATTTATATTCACTAAAATTTCTTATAATTCTTTTAATTACGTATAAAATAAAACGTTCGCAAATATATATAATTTCCCATTTTTTTCTAACATTATTAAGATTTCCCATGCTAATAATTTTTTTCTAACATCATTAAGTTATTAAAATAATTTTTTATCCTTAAATTTTCTTGTCAACTATGTCCAATCCTTCTAACTTTTCATGCATTAATTTAATTTTGCAACTTACAATATTAAATTAAATATGGTTCTCATCTTTTAACCCGTCGATCTCGAAATGAAATATAATTTATGTATAATTCGTGATAATTTATAATATAAAATTAAGTTGAGAGGGAAATTACATGCACCACATGAAGAAGTTGATTAAAATGCAGAAAAATTCAGAATGTTTGAAAGCACAACTTCTTGTTAAGATCCACATCTGTATTATTATTGAGACTATGGAATTTTAGTGTTTGATTTTAAGTACATTTAAGTAATGGCAAATACAAATAGGAATGAGTTACATTTATGAACATACCAATCATGTGCTGTCTTAAGATTTACATTCAATGAGGAGTTTGGATTTTTTATTTTTTTCCGATTTATTCAACATTTTCACATTATATACATAATTTCATAAAAGCTTTTAATTCTATGTATTCTTTTTGACAATTTTAATATTTTTTTTAAAAATATCAACTACCTCAACTCCTTATAAAAAAGTATTAATACTTCAAAAACATTACCCGTATCATTCGTCCGATGCATAAGATGTGCAGCGCACGTGTTTACTGCTAGTATAATAAAATGTAACAAAACCCTCATTGTTTTTCCCTCAAAATTTTACAAATGACGTGTCATCTCCAGATATCTTTAGCACTATTAACGAGAATTTCTATCTTGATATTTTTACTAAATTTTACAAATAACGCGTACAACCCTTGTTTGATCTCATTTTTTTTCTCTCTCTTCTTTCAATCACACATTTTTTAATAAAATAATATTACACATAAATCTAAACTTTTATTTTATTTTTTAATCACACATTCTCCATCAATCTACTATATCAAAATGCATTATATACAAAAAAATAAATAACGGAGCTCAAACAGACCCATACTATAATATTTAGAATTCGTTTCAAATTTAATTTTAATTTTTTTCTTTAATATGATTCAATCTATTGTACGAAAAATATTGGTAACATCTTGACTTGAGGTATTTAGGGCACGTTCTTTCTTTCGTAATACTTGAATAAAGGCTTAATAGCACAAAAACGTCCATACATTTGACATGTTGTGTGCAAAATGTTCCTACGTTTCAATTTTTTGCATTTTCACCCATATTTCAACATTTCATTGCGGAAAACGTCATTTTCACGTATTTTTAACGTAAAATGACCAATATACCCTCATATATGAATAAAACAAAAAAGAAAAGAAAAATAAAGAATAAATTGCAATCTTACTCCTAAACTTTTTAAAAAATACAAATCAGTTCAAATAAATTATTAAAATATTAGAAATAACCAAAAATAAAAATAAAAATTGTTTCCCTCTCCTTAAATAACCAAAAATAAAAATAAAAATTGTTTCTCTCTCCTCTTCTTCTCCTTCCCTTCCCTCGGACTCATCCACCACAACCACAAATCTTTCCCCATTCTTAACTAAAACCCATCTCCCATAACACCCAAAAATCTTATCCAACACCTCTGCTCCGCCAGGTGAATGTGTGGTTAAAAAGTAAGAAAATTTTATTAGTATGTTCCAAACTCTAGATCCCCATTTTTGGAAGAAAATGCCAAAAAATCGTGAATCTGAAAAGCCACTCGTGTCGGAATCGGAATTCAACGAGGATGATGATGAAGTTTCATCCGAAGAAGTTGGGTCTTCTGGTTCTGATTCTGAACCTGAGCAAACACCGTCTCGAGTACAAAACAATCCCTCGACAGCGTCGGGCCTTAAGAAACCCCAACCGCAGTCGGTGTTGAAACCTCCGAATCCTTCATCTTCGTCCGAGGAGGAAGACGAAGAATCCGGATCCTAACCAGAGTCTGACACCGATCCAGTCAACTCGAATTTGAAGCCCCTGATCTCGAAGCTAATGGACGAGCCACAAAAGCCAACTACTAGCGCTGTTGCTAGAGGTGTCAATCTGGGCGGTCCGGGCCGGGTCGGCCAGCCAACATGTGAGCCCGGTAACGGCCCGCATGAAAAAAGCCCGCCCGCTTCACAATTTTGGACTACAACCCGGCCCGCCCGCTGACCCATCCGGGTCGAGCCCATGCGGGTCACGGGTCGCGCGAGTCGCGGTTCGTTCCGGTTTGACCCGTATGATTGTATAAATAAAATTATAAAAATATAGAATTTTTCATATTTATAGCAAAAAATATATTTTTTTTGTTAAATGTAAACTAAGAATTGAACAAAATGATAAATTCATAATTATATCAAGAAATTTTTACATAGAATTCAAATTTAACGTTACATGAATTATTTATAACTTTGCAAACTTAAATTTAACTTAAACAAATAACAACTACATCAAAATGCATGTCTAATTATTATTNAATTCAAATTTAACGTTACATGAATTATTTATAACTTTGCAAACTTAAATTTAACTTAAACAAATAACAACTACATCAAAATGCATGTCTAATTTATTCACTTCATCTTCTTCTCAATCCAAGATTTTTACAAATTTTTGTAAATTCTTGTTGTCTAGAATCTGAACAAGAAATATAATTAATAGATTCTCTAATTATACTTATTTGTGGTGTTATTAATTTCAAACCATCTTGCACAACTAAATTCTTCCCTTTTTTTTTTGAATTTTTTTTATTTTTATTTTTTCAATTTTTTTTGTTTGGCTCCCCCCCCCTTTAATTTTTGTTTTATTTTTATTTTTTTCATTTTTTACGAGCCGCGGGTTAACCGCGGCCCGTGGGGGTGCAACCCGCGAAGCCCGCGGGTTACACCTCCTTGGCCCGTGAACCGCCTGCACGGGTCACGGGTCGGCCCACGGTCCCGATTTTCACGGGCCGATTTTCACGGGTCATGGCCGGCCCGTCCGTCTGTCTTGACACCTCTATATTATTGCATGATTTCATGACATTTGTCAGCTGCATATTAATTTATTACTAGATCCATTTTGAATAACAATTCTAAAAATATTATGATATTTATTAAGCTCATTCTCTTGAAATTAAAATGTTTCATGCATTTACATAATAAAATATTCTGTACGTAAATTTATTTATTTTTTTCTATTTTTAAGCTTACATTTTTAAAAAAAATTAGTATTCAAAATATCATTTTTTTCCCCTTTTTTTTGTTTTTTGTTTTTTTATTATGGCCATGAAAAAGGGCTAAATATCAAAACTATTATATAAATTGTGATGATTTATACGAAATTTCGTATATTTTAAGTATCTACCATCACAAACTCGGTAAATCCTAAAATTGATTGTAAAATTCCTAAGAAATATTTTTTTGAATTTTGCCATTTAGAATCCAACTCTTCCATACAAAGCATGCAGACGCAGAAAACACTATAACGAAGCTGATATTGCCGAACTCTTCATTAGGAAGTGATATATGTGATAAAATATTGTAGCCGATGAAAGTTATCTATATTCAAAGGTAAGATTACTGTATTATATTATGTTATCCACGGCCATGGGATGGGTTAGAAACATAATTTTCGTGAAAACCTAGTTGGGCTTCATCCATTTTGAGTTTATGAAACTGGAAGTGAATAATAGACGATTTCGATGAGCATTTGTTATTATACTATGTATTGTAACTGGTGAAATTAATTTTTGTTGGCGTCAATGTATGGAATTCCGAATAACATGTCTTATATTGATGGTTGAAATAATGCCTGTGCTACCTTAGTTGATGTACTGTATTTTCGCTCTCGACTTTCGCCTATCACTGCTTGCAAACCTGATGTGGAATCAATAAAGCCAACCACGAAGATCTCAGTCACTGTCCGCGTTTTTGTGGTCTTTTATGAAGCAATGCTGGTGTGATTATATTTTGAATAAAATCCATACCTGGAGGAACACCCTGAAAATAAGACAGAAATCAAAATATTGACATGAGTTATTGAGCTCAGGAGAGGAGCTAAGAAGGAGAAGGAAGAGAAGAGGAAAAATGAATTCCATTCAACTGAGTTAATCGTACAGAGGGCAGCTATATAAATAGCTTATTACAATGGATTAGTTATAACAGAAAGTGTAATTAGAAGCCTAACTAACTAACTAATCTGTAGTTTAATAACTAATCTTTATTTACAATATTTACACTCTAATATGAGCTGTGGAGAGGATGTAACTGAGAATTAATATTATAAATCTCATAGACAGTAACAGATATTACACCTGATTAACAACATTTTCCGTGGCTGCTGTAGAAGAATGAAAATCCTTGCAGGGTTAGGGTGGAGATTCTCAATATGCATATCTGCTGAGCTGTCTAGTACCAAGATGGTCTTGCCTGAAGACTGATTCTGCAGATTATTAACATTGAAGTCATTCCGGATAACATGTATAACTAAATAAGAACTTTCTTGAAATCACAAGTATTGATACACGAACAGTTAGGAGGAGATTCTGGTATACCCCTTTTGATAGACTTTCTTTTGCTTTGGTGGCAGAACTTACAAGGAAAGATTGGCTCCAGAGAATTAATGCAGCATATTTTTCATAGTAACTTTGAAGGTCTAAGCGAAAGAATAAGCTTTAACAATGGTTTCCTTATACAGAAGCCAATTTTTCAGATAGTCAATGTGATTGGTAAAAGCTATCGAGAAATAGCATTGTGGTCACTGGAGTATGGTTTCTCCGAGGATCCAATTGAATACAAGGAACTGATGATGGGAATATATGAAGGTTTAGAGGGGAAACTGAGTTCAATTTACTGGCCTGGTGGTGAGCAAACTGTTCCAAAAGGATGGACTTTAGCCGGTTCTGAGAGACCTTTGAGGACAGGGGTTCGGGCTTTTAATCAGTTTATTAGTGTTGTATTTGATCTGGAAAGAAATGAAACTTTTTTTAGTGGATTGATATTTTTGAGGCTGCAATGAAGCAACTGGCTTATCATATGTGCATATACCCTACTGTGGTTCATATAATGAAATGGTGGAAGAAGTTCACAACATGGAGTGTCCAATTCAATACTGCCTACCAACCATGCCTCGACTGCATCTCCTTTTGTTTTTCACAATCTGAGTAGCCATTACTTGTTCATCACTTCACAACAGTGTTTCTGTTTTTATATTCTGATTTTCTGCTACGGAAAACATTTTAACACAAAAGCGTTTGCTGAATGAAAAAGCGAATTGCTATGCTTGTGCAGAATTTTCGCAGCCCTATATCAAATCGCGGCTGGTAATGGTGGTGACAGTAAAACCAGGTGTGAAAGATAAAGGATTCTTCGTTATAGATGCCTTCAAGAAAGAAATGTGGATTCAGATCACAGCCATGAGCATTTCCTCGGCAGTTGCCATATGGTTAACTGAATGTGCAAACAAACAACCCTGAAATAAGAGGATCATTTTGACATCTAATCGGTTCCATGATATGGTTTTGCATCAGTGTTCTCTCTCTAGCACACAGTAAGTTTCCATATCAATACAATGCAAGTTATGTTGAAGACTTATTCAAAGTTTGTTAGTAGTGGCATATTTTTCTGTTTCAGTTGGTCAAATAAGGAGTCCTTATTGCTGCTAACATTATGTTAGTGGTTGTAGTTGAATTATGTGGGTTTAGGATTTGGTTAAATTCTGTCAATTTATTTTCCAATTTGTTTTTCAGTTGTAAGCCTATAAATTGGCAAGTGTACTTCAGCATTTTTTTATCGAATAAGAAGTAGCCTCTGTTTTTGTTCTCCAACAATTTTGGTATCAGAGCCTTCTTGAGAGTGTGAGTAGAGAGGATAAGCACGTAAGTTAAGTGAAACATCTGAGAGGAAAACCAATGGGCCAGTAACAGCAATGCAATGGGTGCTGCACAACCACTCATTCCCATCTTTAAAGGAGAAGGCTACGAGTTTTGGTGTATCCGTATAAAGATTCTACTCAAATCTCAAGATCTTTGGGACTTAGTAGAACACGGGTATACAGATCCTCATGAAGAAAGCAGATTGAGGGACAACAAGAAGAAAGATTCCAAAGCGTTAGTGATCATTCAGTAAGCTCTCCATGATAGTGTCTTCTCACAAATCGCAGCAGCAACCACCTCAAAGCAAGCTTGGACAATTTTGCAAAAAGAGTTTCAAGGTGATTCAAAGGTCATCGTGGTGAGATTGCAATCACTTCGCCGTAACTTTGAAACCTTGGTCATGAAAAGTGAAGAATCCATTACTGACTTTCTGTCAAGAGCAACAGCAAGAGTCAGTCAAATGCGATCCTATGGAGAGCAGATTATTGATCAGAAAATTGTTGAAAAGGTATTGAGAAGCTTGACTCCAAAATTTGATCATGTGATTACTGCAATAGAAGAATCTAAGGATTTGTCAATTTTTTCCTTTGATGAACTAATGGGGTCATTGCAAGCACATGAGGCAAGAATTAATCGATCACCCGAAAAGCATGAAGAAAAGGCATTTCAAGTCAAAGATGCAACCACCAATGTTGGAGAAGTTGAAAGATCAACAAGTAGAAGCCGTGGAAGAGGAGGATTCCGTGGTCGTGGTAACGGAAGAGGAAGAGGTCACTTCAATGGGCAACGACAGTTCGGTGAGAAAAGAAACAACATGAGTAGTGTTCAATGTTATCATTGCAAGGGATATGGGCATAAAAATGCTAATTGCTGGTACAAAGACCAGCAAGCAAATTTTGCAACAGAAAATGGAGAAGAAAGTAAGCTTTTTATGGCTCAATTCAATACTAACCATAAGACAAGTGATGTGTGGTTTTAGATAGTGGCTGTTTGAATCATATGACAGACATCAAATCCATGTTTACGGAGCTTG
This sequence comes from Fraxinus platypoda, assembly GCA_903798405.1. Taxonomy (NCBI): domain Eukaryota; kingdom Viridiplantae; phylum Streptophyta; class Magnoliopsida; order Lamiales; family Oleaceae; genus Fraxinus; species Fraxinus platypoda. The sequence continues at coordinate 8,191 of CAIGRT010062177.1, read as the reverse complement.
ATGAGACACATAAGATGAAGGTGCAGCTTGGAAATGGCAAAGAAATGCAAGTTGCAGGGAAAGGTACAGTGGGCATTGAAACTACCCATGGTAATGTAAAGCTCTTGCACAATGTTCAATTTGTACCTGATTTGGGATATAATTTGCTAAGTGTGGAGGCAATTAATGACTGGTGGATATTCCATATTATTTGATGATGATGCATGTGTTATTAAAGACAAGCACTTAGGTCGTACGTTGATTAATATCAACATGACTCAAAACAAAATGTTCCCATTTGATGTTTCAAGCATTGGGAATTTCGTTCTTGCTGGTGGTGGAAAAAATGATTCAAAGCTATGGCATTTGCGATATGGGCATCTCAACATCAAGGGTCTGAAATTGCTAAGTAAAAAATGTATGGTTTTTGGACTACCAAAAATTAGTTCTGTTGAATTATGTGAAGGCTGTATTTATGGGAAACAATCTAGAAAGTCCTTTCCCATTGGAAAGGCTTGGAAGGCTTCAAAGTGCCTTGAATTAATTCATGCTTATTTATGTGGACCTATGCAAACTAAGTCTTTTGATGGGAGTCGTTATTTCTTGCTTTTTACTGATGACTATAGTTGCATGAGTTGGGTTTATTTTATAGAAAACAAATCAGAAACTTTTGAAAAGTTCAGGCACTTCAAAGCTAAGGTGGAAAAACAAAGTGGATCCTGCATCAAAGCTCTTCGCACTGATAGAGGTGGAGAATTCCTGTCCAGAGAATTTAATCTTTTTTGTGACGAAAATGGCATTCATAGGGGGCTGATAACTCCATACACTCTAGAGCAAAAAGGAGTCGCTGAGCGAAAAAATCGAACAGTTGTGGAGATGGCAAGAAGCATGTTACAAGCAAATGGGACTTTCAAATCAATTTTGGGCTGAAGCTGTGGCAACATCAGTGTATTTATTCAACCTCTCTCCTACAAGAGCTATCATGAATCAAACTCCATTTGAAGCTTAGCATGGTAGAAAACCATGAGTAAGTCACTTGAGAATTTTTGGGTGTATTGCTTATGCTTTAGTCAATTCTCAATTTCGTCATAAACTTGATGAAAAATCTGAAAAAAGTATTTTTATTGGTTACTGTACACAATCCAAAGCATAATTAATTAGAAGTATTTTTATTGATTATATAACCCTCTAAGTGGCAAAATTTTAATTAGAAGGGTTGTAGTATTTGATGAAAATGCAAAATGGGATTGGCGTGGAAGTGATAAGAAGAAGCAACAACAACAGATTCATATGCCTATCGAAATCTCTCCAAATGAAAGTCAAGAGCCAATTCTTACAAATTCACCAGCCGATTCCTCTGTGACGTCTCCAAATTCGACAGCCTCAACATTACTAATCCAAAACTCTTCATCCACTTATGAAGAGTCTTCAGATGAGACACCACCAAGAAAGCTTAGATCATTAACTGACATATATGAATATTGTCAATTTGCTCTTACAGTTTCAGATCCTACAACCTATGAAGAAGCAGCTGAAAAGGAAGAGTGGCCAAAAGCAATGGTGGAAGAGTTGACAGCAATTGAAAAGAATGGAACGTTGGAGATTGTGGACTTACCGAAAGGTAAAAATGCAATTGGTTTGACGTGGGTATTCGGAACAAAATTTTGTGCAAATGAAAGTATACAAAAACACAGCTCGACTTGTGGCAAAAGGGTATGCACAGCAATATGGTATTAACTTCGAAAAAATGTTCTTTCCAGTAGCTCGCTTTGAAACTGTAAGAATTATCTTGGCATTGGCTGCACAATTACGATGGCCTTTTTACCAATTTGACGCCAAGTCAACATTTTTAAATGGAGATTTGCAAGAGGAAGTTTATGTAACTCAACTAGAAGGTTTCATAATTGAAGGCAAAGAGACAAAGGTGTACAAGTTGAAAAAGGCATTGTATGGATTGAAGCAAGCTCATCGGGCATGGTACAGTAAAATTGATTAATACTTTCAATAAAATAGGTTCTTACAAAGTGAGAATGAGCCCACTCTCTAAGTGAAGAAGGAAGGTAAAAATGATTTCATCATTGTATGTCTTTATGTTGATGATATCATTTATACAAGCTCCTCTAGCGTTTTTGTGGCTAAGTTTAAATCACATATGTTGGATGAGTTTGAAATGTTAGATATGGGTTTGCTGCATTATTGTCTTGGCCTAGAAGTTCAACAAGCAGAAGACGGGATTTTTGTTTCCCAAAGAAAATATGCCAAGGATCTTCTTAAGAAATTTGGCATGCTTAATTGTAAATATGCTGCTGCACCTATGAATATTAATGAGAAATTGTAGCAAAAAGATGGAGCAGAGATGGCTGATGCTAAAAGGTTTAGAAGTTTAGTTGGAGGCTTAATTTATCTAACCTACACTCGACCCGATATTGCATTTTCTGTTGGTGTGATTTCCAGGTTCATGCAACATCCTTCAAAACTTCATTTTGGAGCAGTAAAGAGGGTCTTGCGTTACATTGCTGGAACTATGGATTATGGAATTTGGTACTCAAAGGTCTCCAATTTCAAATTATGTGGGTTCACGGACAACGATTGGGCAAGTTCGTTGGATGATAGGCGAAGTGTTTCAGCAAATGTTTTTACTCTTGGATCAGGAATAATCACTTAGAGCTCAAAGAAGCAAGCCACAGCAACATTGTCATCCTCAAAAGCAGAATATGTTGCAGCCAATTCAGTAGCTTGTCAAGCCGTTTCGTTAAGAAGAATGTTAGCTGAACTTCAACAAAAGCAAGAAGGAGCAACAGAGATATTCTGTTACAATAAAGCAACAATCTCAATGACAAAGAATTCAGCCTTTCATAGCAGAACAAAGCATATCGACATTCGTTTCCATTTCATTCGTGATTTAGTTGCAAATGAAGAAATTACTTTGAAATATTGTAACACAAACGAGCAGTTGGCTGATGTGCTTACCAAGGCTTTGTCAAAAGAGAAGTTTATCTACTTTAGATTTTTGCTTGGTGTTTGCAACTTTGAATCTAAGGGGAGTGTTGAAGATTGATTCAAAGTTTGTTAGTAGTGGCATATTTTTCTGGTTCAGTTAGTCAAATAAGGAGTCCTTATTGCTGCTAACATTACGTTAGTGGTTGTAGTGGAATTACGTGGGTTTAGGATTTGGTTAAATTCTATCAATTGTTTTGCAATTTGTTTTTTAGTTGTAAGCCTATAAATAGGCAAGTGTACATCATTTTATTATCGAATAAGAAGTAGCCTCTGTTTTGCTCTCCAACAAGTTATTCACACCCCTTCACTTGCAGGTTAGATTCAGTTTCTCATAAATAGTCTAGCACGGCTCTACTTTAATAAATATATCTTGAACTCAACTTTTTCTTGCTGAAATATCTTGTTGAACCACTTCGTTTAGAACCTTAATTCCAGTAACTAATAAGTTGTCCTTTTAGGAGAAACGATCAGAATCAATCTATCTCGACTTGTGCTCATAGCTTGTTTAAGTGTATACAACCGTAGTAGCATGTTTTACTGTTGTCATGAGTTTCGTGCTCACGGTCACGAAGTTCCAACCATCCATTCTAGATGTTGAATATCTTCTGAGGATGAATTTTCCAGTCTGATGCAGTTGGAATTCATTCATTGTGCGACACCTGACTAATGTTTTACATTTGAAATCGTAGAATATCCAGAGAATCAATTCAATCAATGACTATCCTTCAGCTTTCGATAAAGGGGGAATCTGAGCAGTGTTTTTTATTGCTTCACTTGCTAAGTATTCTTAGCAAAGTATTGAAAAGGCTATACCATGACAGGGCCTAGCTTGAAACTTGGTGATTTTGGCTTCGAAAGATTGTATTCTTACTTTTTCGTCTATTTAAGCCTAGTATGCAGTATTATATTGAATTGCACAATGCTTTGAACTTGATTTTGTCTCTGTCTAATACTATATAATCCATTTCTTTTCTTCTAGATCCAAACTTGGAGGTTTTGGCTTTATAAGATTAAATCCTGCTTTCTCCTTAGTGTAGGTGATAGTATTAGATCGTATTTCATAGTGCTATAAACAAGATTTTAGTTTAGTTGCTATGCAATGCTATATGATCCCTTTTTTGTTGACCTAGCTTCAAACTTGGTGGTTTTGGTCTATGATGCTCGGACTCGAGTATATGTACATATCTAAGTGTTGGATCTTTTATTTTTTAAAACATAGGATACGGGATATGGCTAGAAAGTGTCCAAATTTTAAACACGGGTACGTGTGTACGTCTTTAAAACTTTAATTTTTTTTATTAATCCAAAATATCATTTTAAATAGACCAAAATCAATTGTTCACAAAGAAAGAAATAAGTATTGAATAAGGGATTAAGACAAATAAAATAGAATTTTGGGGTTTAGTTTTCAATTATGGAAAGTTAATTACTAAATGTTATATAAAATAAAAGATGAGGGACTTGATCGCAATTTGAACTTAGTTGGACACTAAATAGAACTATATGAAACCATTTTCACTTTATAGAAAGAAAACCCTAAACCATTTATACAAAGAGGGAATGAAGGAAAAAAAAAAGAAGAAAGGGGAAAGAAAAGAAAGAAGATGAATAAGGGAAACCTAGTGTTGTCACCTTCCTCCACTCCCTCATCGGTGGTGCTAGGTTTACAGTTAGCAGAAACGGGAAATAAGAAAAGGGGAAAAAAAGAAAAAAGAAGGAAAAGAAAGAAGCAGAAATGGCGAAGTGTCCAATTGAAACTTGAAGGATCTGACACACATCCCATATTCATACACATGTCATGTTGTGTCGACACGGGTACTTCGTCCATTTCGAAAAGTTTGAGCATCAGGGATTTAAGATTTTTAAGATTGAATTCCCACTCTTCTCTCAGAATAAGGATGTTTAGCAGTATTATAATGGACTCAACTCTAGTATGAACTAGATTTTAGTTTTTTCTTCGTTTTCAATACTCAGTAGTATCTAATCCACCTTTTTTCTTGTCTCGGGTTTTCCCAAAGGGTTCTCCATTAGCCATTTATATATCGGAAGCTATTCTTAAAGTCATAGAGTGGAGAAGTGAACCAACTGGAAAAACATATGCTTCCCTTTTCAAATTGCTCGACTTTGTTGACTCAGGTAGCACATAACGTTGGAAGCTTAAGTCTGGAGCCCCTCTCTAGTTTTGTTTCAAGATTTCAGGTTCCATCTCTTCAATTGCAGTTCTGTAAGCAGTTGCTCATTTATTTCAAAGACATGGGTCAATTCTTAATTTAGTACAAAAATTATTCACATTGAAGAGATTTCTAAGATGAACTGCATTGGTTCTTTCAAATGCTACACAAGATTTCGTTTAATATTCTTTAGGGAAACCATTATTCCAAGATGAAATCACCAAATGAATGCAGATAAAGATCATATGGAGAAAAAATAAACCCGGCCCGGAGCTGGCTACTAAAACATATATATAACTTCTTTGTGATGGGATGAACAACCTTCAAAATAGGTACAATCTTTAATGTACAAATGCTTGTATATATTGTTGGAAAATAATATATTCAAGCAATATATTCAAGTTGAATGAAATTGTAATAACAATTCATAGATTTCAAGTCTAGTCAATTATATAGTTAATTTGTATTTCAATTGGTTCAATTCCATAATCAATTTGTGGTTACAAATTCATTCGTAGCTATTGTAACATTATTTGTGTTAAATATAAAATTAACTATTGTGGTTACAAATTCATTCATAGCTATTGTAACATTATTTGTGTTAAATATAAAATTAACTAACAATTTGAAACCTCCCTCGTTCTAGTGCATAAGTAGGTGTTATCCTCCTTCTTCTACACATCAAAAAAGAATTGAGAGTTCTTCCTTCACCCTAAGTTTCTCTCTTGTCTTTGTTTCAAGAGTTTAGTTCTTAATAACTTAGATAATCTAGTTCTCTATGCTAGCTTGGTGATAGAATTGTGAATATTCTTAGTTCGCCAAAAGTAGCGACGAGGTACTAGTCAGCTACTTTCAACTGTCGAGGTGCTAGTCAGCTACTTTTAACTGTTGTATCCTGTGAGTAAACGCCATCAGTTTTCTTACACCACGGTGGGGGACGAATCTGTTTTAAGGAAATTGTGTGCAACACAGTCCTCGGATCCTTTTAATACCGCTACTATCTCAGTAACCATTTCCTATAATTTTATTGTCCCTCTGTTTATTGTAATATTTCTTTCTATTATTTTATTTATACAATTTCAGCAGTATTTCTAATTTCTTTTTTGTATTTTTCCAAACATCTTAAAACAGTTTCGCCTCAAAGAACGAAGGAGGTGCTAGATTTTAAAGAAATATTATTGTGAAAATAATATTCTCCACAAAATTTATAAAATCTTGGAAACTGGAAGTTATGATACAAAGAAGTTCTGTCTAGGAAGCTGGATTTTATGTGGGACCATTTGTGACCTCTCTAACCAACCTGAAAATTGAATATTTTTGAAGAAGGCTAGACTTATTGAAGTTAGGCTTAGATTCCTCTAGTCTTCTTGAAAATTATCTGTACCATATTCAGTTATCGGGAAAAAAAAATCTTGGTTGAAAATAAGTATATTTTGTTTAGAAAAAAATAGCATAATTTTAGAACAATTTTGAAAAAACAGCGTATTTTTCAAATGAAAAATTAGCATAATTTCTTAATTGTGAAAATAGCACAATTTTAAAGTTATTTGGAAAAATAGCATAATTTTGAAATTAACGCAACTTACTTGATATTTCAGAAATGATAACTGAATCAACTAACATGAATGTCACCTGAACTATGGCGACTGGAAATTAGGCCGTGGGCTCGGTTGTGGCTAAAGAGCCAAGTTCTGTTGTAACTTAGACTATGGCTAAATTACCAAGTCATGTTGTGATTCAAACTGTAGCTCCAACAACTGGCCATACTGTAATTGTTCTCGTTAATCATGGGAAAAAATCAGAGAAATTCAGTGGTTTGAATTTCAAAATGTGGCAATAGAAGATGTTGTTCTGACTAATTACATTGAATCTCGTGAGATTCTTGATTGGGACTGTCCCAAAACTCAATGAGGATGAGGTAGATGTCCAAACAATCAGCGCACTTGATGCTTATATCATGAATAGCTTAGCGGATTCCCTATACAATGTGTATAGTATGATGAAAACTGTTAAGGAGTTGTGAGAGTCGTTAGACCAGAAATATAAGACCGAGGATGCCGCTAAGAAATTCATTGTTGACCTATTCCTGGATTATAAAATGGGGGACTCCAAAACTGTAATCAATCAAGTACAAGAACTCTAAGTGATTATTCATGAGATTCACGCTGAAGGGATGAACTTGAGTGAAACTTTTCAAGTGGTTGCAATTATTGAAAAGCTGCATCCTCCGTGGAAAGATTTAAAAAAATACCTATAGCACAAGCGAAATGAAATAAACATTGAAGAATTGATAGTTAGGTTTACAATCGAATGAGACAATCGAAGTTCAGATTAAGAGTTCAATCCTGGTGTAGTTAAAGCCAAAATTGTAGAATGTGGTCAAAGTTCTAAGACCTATAAAAAAAGCTCGTGCCATCTGGTGGCAAAAAGACTAAGTTAGGACCAAAAGATGGCATTTCGAAGAAGAAGTTTCAAGAAAAATGCTTCAAATGCGACAAAGTATGCCATAAGTCTTCGGAATGTAGATTACCGAAGAAGGACATAAGAAAGAAGCCAATGTAGTTGACTATATGTCACATGACGTGTCGGAGATGAATCTTGCAGCCGTCATTTCTGAAGTGAATATGGTGTGTTCAAATCCAAAAGAGTGCTGGATTGACACCGGAACTACGAGGCATGTGTGCTATGATAAAGAGCTATTTACTGCGTTCGAAGCAATTGAGAATGGAGAGAAGACTCGCGTTCCATATTGATTCGAAACATAAGCGCGAAACTTGTGTTGAGACGAAATTGACAAGGTCATCCTATAAATCAAGTGAACGAAATATATAACCACTTGATTTAATTCACAGCAACATGTGATTTAAAATTTGTAAAAATAAGAGGTGGCAACAAATATTTCATTACTTTTGTCGACGATAACACAAAATGTTGTTATTGTATTTGCTTAAAAGTTAAGACAAAACTATAGAGAAATTTATTCCCCGTAAGAATAACTTTGAAAATCAACTTAATAAGAAAATTAAGGTGTTGAAAAGTGA
>CAIGRT010062170.1:0-24967 GCA_903798405.1 Fraxinus platypoda | reverse complement strand
GTTAAAACAACGAATTCCGTTAGTTTTTCCGTTAAAAACAAGAAATTCCGTTACATAGCCACTTTTAATATATAGAAGATATAGCCTACAGTGAATTGAGTATGTAGGAGAAATGGGCCAAAATAAGCCCAAATTCATAAGCGAACTTAACGTGAGTGTTAATTGGGCCTGTTAACACTATAATCCACAAAACTTGGGCTAGATTTCAATCTTTGTAGTGAAATATGAAGCCTTATCGGGCGAGTCATTGGGTAATAAGTCATTGCTTAGAAAATTATTTCAGAATTTTTTAGCATAATATTTTCTCTTTATACAATTAAAATTTGTAAGTTATTTGTCATTAATTACTTTTATGTCTATAAATTATTAATATTATAAACCTATAATTTAATTTCATAATTTTGTATAATATGGAATTTGTAATATATTTATATCGTTCTCACTTTTGTTATGTACAAATATTTTATATATTATCGATCAAACACTTTTTTGTGTTAATTAAAGTATTCAATCTATTTTAGCTAAAAATAATTTATCTATAAATAACAAATTCACAAAATAATTATTTGATAAAAAAGCTAATAATGTGTTATTTACTTGAATATTCAATTTATATATAATAAGAGCTGGACTATAATATTTTTTTTGCAAAAATATTTGAAAATGATAGATATGACATATTTGAAAACTAATATTTCATTAACCTTTTGAAGTCCGATCAAATTGATCAGTCGATCCAATCCAAAAACCGATGATTTAATCGAGTTTTGATCGGTTCAATCAAATAGAAGATTCTGGAAATTGAGAAACAAACATAATAAACAAAAAATCAAGCATAAATGTATAGTATCTCAAACCATGTCCTTCAAATTTTACACAAAATTTATGTTCCAGTTTGAAAATCTTAGTACGACACATCTTTATACTGCAAATCATTGTACCGAATTTAACGGGAGAGGATAGGATTCAGACTTCAAGTTCAAACTCTTCATCTTCTCCCTCACTCTGTAATATTGTTACATTTTCTCCCCAAATTTTCTTAATATATAACGCATATACTTAGATGTCGTCCGTGGACAGTCCTTCTAGCGGAGGCGGTGACACGCGAGAATACTACTGCTACCAATGTGAGCGCACTGTTACTATCGCACACTCAACCACCGGTGAACTGAATTGCCCTAATTGCAACGACGGATTTCTTGAAGAATCCCACACCGCCCCGCCCTCAAACCCTACCACTTCCGACATTGATGATATCAATAATTCTTTTTTCTCTGGTAATTTCCCTCCCGCCGCGGCTTTTGGCAGCTTCCCTTTCGTCTTCTCCTCATCTTCGACCACTGCTGCCTCCGGTGGTGCCTCCTTTCCCACCGGAATAGGACTTGAAGATCTATCCACCTTCTTAGGCAGTGGCGGCGATCACCGTCCGGGTCGATCTCCCAACGAATTCGCCCCATTTACCTTTCTAAACAACTACATCAGCAGCCTCCGAGGCCACGGTGCGAATGTTCAGCTTGTTTTTGAAGGCCCTGATGGGGAAGGAGTGGATTTCCAGCTTCCAACGAATCTCGGTGATTATTTTATTGGACCAGATTTCGAACAATTAATTCAGCAACTCGCCGAGAATGATCCCAACAGGTATGGGACACCGCCTGCATCGAAATCTGCAATGGAGGGATTGCCGGATATAAAGATCATGGAGGAGATGCTGGGCTCGGAGTCATCTCAGTGTGCCGTGTGTAAGAACAGCTTTGAGTTAGATGAGGTGGCGAAGCAGATGCCATGTAAACATATTTACCATAAAGATTGTATCTTGCCATGGCTTGAGTTGCATAATTCTTGCCCAGTTTGTCGATATGAGTTGCCCACTGATGATCCGGACTATGAAATTCGGAAAATGGGACAATCCAATACTAATGATAGCAGTAGTAGTAATAATAATAATAATAATTCAGGCTTGGAGTTGAGTGGTGGGGAGCAGATAGGAAATAATACTAATGCTCCAACACCGAGAACAATAGAGAGAAGGTTTAGCATACCATTACCGTGGCTTTTGAGAGGGTTGGATTCTTCTGCTGAGACAAGCAACAGTGGAGGAGCTGGGCGTAATGATGGAGGGAACAACAGCAACAATAACAGTGACGGAGAGAACAACTGCAACAATAACAGTGACGGAGAGAACAACTGCAACAATAACAGTGGAGGACCAAATGTGGGTTCTGGAGGAGGGGGGCAAGCGAGAGACGACCTCGGGTAAAGTATGTTGGTTCTGCAGCTTTAAATCTTTTCTTTAGCTTTATTGTCTATTTAGTTACTTCTCTTGTACAAAATGCAATGTGCTTGATACTGTTAAAGGAAATGAAGAGTAAGTTAAGTTACCATATGGAAATGTTATTTACTTAACTTGCATCATGAATAACTTTTAGTGTGAAAAACTATCTTTAGGTTTTAGAGGGTGGAGGATGGTTTTTTTATACACCGCTACCTGGTTTTCTACTCTTGAACATGTCTGACTACATAGTGTGGTCTGGTTTACATTTGCAGTGATTGAAAAGGTTTGTTGATAAAAAGTTTTTTGAAATTTGAATTAACGATCCTATCAGGATATGTGTATTTCTCCACCTCCATTGTGCATGGTTTAAAGTTGTTTGTGTTGTAATTATCTCAATATTAGCCATAATGAGCATTTCAAGATTAAGCTTTGTTCACTGTGGCAGTGATACTTTTTTTTCTCTGATTGTCTTGTATTATCATAGTTAAGGTCAAGCTAATAAATATGATGTCAAATTGCCATGTGGACTGAATCTTTTGGTTGTGACTAGAAACAAGTCAGGAAAGGTAAGATTAGATAGTGTAAATTGTGTGATAATTACTTAGTGGCATCTTCATATGAGAACCCATGTGAGCTTTCTATATGTACGATTCCAATGTCATGAATTACATGTGGAAATCAGACTCTAATCCTCTCTTCAGTACATAATTCCATATTCATCAATTGGGACGCTTGGACATTTGTATTTAGTTGCATGGAATCTTTCCATTTGAAATTAATGAAATGTACCTGGCGAGAACTTGGCCTGACCTCAACATGAACCTCACCCTACTAACCTCCTTTCTAAACAGGGGTGGAGCTAGGTTTTTTAGCTTGTGGGGACATTACGGTCACTATGGTGCTGCAACACCGATAACGCTATGGTGACCTACACTTCTTAAAGCAGTCGATGACGTAGTGGCATCTTGTAGAAAGTGGTATTTGAAGAAAACAATATAACTAATTATTCTATTCAAAAACTTTATTAAGAAAAACCTAATCAATTTTGGGTTGGTGGGAAAGAATTTGCTAGAGACGCTAAAGGTTGTGGACTAATTGCACGAATTTCTCAAAAAAAATAAAATAAAGAGAAATATAACGTGCACATTGGATTTGAACCTGAGTTTACCCAACCAACAATTGATATCTAGACAGTATTTATATTATTCTAAAGTTATCAATTATATTTTTCCTGGGGACAAAATTATACAATTTAAATTTTTTCTATTTGGAAAACTCGATTTTTGAAATCGTAGTGGGGGACTGTTGACCCCACTGCCAGTGGCGGATCCAGGATATCAAGTCAGCTAGGGCGATCGTAGATAACTGTAATAATAAATTTTTTTATTAATATTTAATTAAATAATGTTTAAAAAAATTCAATCAATATATAAATACATTAAAACGTAAAAAACTCATATACATTTGAAAATATAATCCAACACAACCTAAAATAATAATAAAAAATACACTTTTTAATCGTATATGTACGATCAAGTTTCAAGTTTCAAGTTTTTAACAAACTCAAATAAAATAGTTTATATATAAAGTATAATTAAATGGTAAAGACAAGTTCCGAGTTTAGACGAAAGTTATGTAAAATTTTGAAAACAATGATTTTTAGAACTAAAACTATTTTTGACCCCAAAAGAAAAAGTGTTTTTCGAACTTTTAAAAGAATAAAGGACAATACTTTACATTGTCCAAATTTAAATTTTATAAAATAAATTAATAAAAGTATATATATATCATAGAGTAATAATTTGAGTCAATAAAGTTTTTAAAGAAATTATTTCGAAAACNGGACAATACTTTACATTGTCCAAATTTAAATTTTATAAAATAAATTAATAAAAGTATATATATATCATAGAGTAATAATTTGAGTCAATAAAGTTTTTAAAGAAATTATTTCGAAAACGAAAACGAAAACTATAATATATAATTATTTAGTTATTATTTATTGTATTGAAAAATAAAAAAAGAAAGTAAAAAAGCATAGAATTGAATAATTGAACCCCATACCTCTAATGCACAAGATGACCCCTTCTACCATGTAAGCTACACTTCTTGTTGTTGAACATTGGTATAATTATGAATTAATATTTAGTTATTATTTACATGTTTAAAAGTTGAAAAGGAGAATGCTGTTGAAAAGACTCGAACCTGGGAATTGAACGTGGAAGGTAGACGCTCCTCCAATTGATATGCAGGCCATCTCGGTAAAACTTCTACAATAACATATATATAATATTATTTTCATATTTCTTAATTAATTTTTTTTTCCCGACGAATCCAGCACGGTAGGCCGCCCCGGTTCGTCGGGTGCTGGATCCGCCCCTGCCCATTGCCCCCATGTTTCTAAATCTTGACAAAGAAGAAGAGAGCACCGGAGAAAGGTTGAACAAAGAGTAGTAATAACCAGAGCCATCTTGTCTCTTAGCTCCACCATGTCACTCTTAAGTGCTCTTAACAACTTAAGAGTGGCAACGGCTTAGAGGTTCATTGGTCATATAAGATTAGTACGTTGTGTTGGCCGACGAAAGTTCAGGATAATGGGCTTCTTTCGATAGAATCGTTTCCGCAATCGAGTCATTTGACCGATAGATACGAAATCAAGCCCCAATAGAATCACGCTATTGTGCTTTTGGCTTTTGTTGATCTGGAGAGTTTTGTTCTTTACACCTTAGGTGCACCCCTGATGTACCTATACCAATGTCAAAGTTATACAATGCATGATTTCAAATTTAGCTTTGCTAGAACATGGTGGATACGAGATTCTTTCCAATCTAAAATGAAGCCTGATTACAAATGAAATTTAAGATTATGTCTACAATAATGTTCCGAAATCTGTTTAATATTTAAACTGCCACATGTAAATGTATTTTTTTTCTTCTCTATCTTGTTGCATAATGAATCCAGCCAGTAGTAACCTCTGAAATGTTCTTTAGTGTAAATGAAATGAAGCTTGACATTAATGATCATCAGGCAAATTGAGGAAAAACTCTTCTCTAGTCTAAGTTAGATGTAAGAAAATTAGCATATTTGATATCATATCTCCCAGTATCTTTGTAGCACAAGGTGTTAGTTGTTCCATTTCCAATTTTGTTCTTTATCTCCTCAGTAAGCTGAGGAGATAAAACATTAATGTGCGAAACTTTTAGTACCTGATGCGATAATTGTCTGTTCACTTAACAACAGAAAAAGGACATGAATGTGAGGCGAATGTAGTACATTTACAGTGATTCTTGATGATTTATGTCGAGCAGGAATTTATTCTATTTAGAAATATAACAGCCTATTGCAGCTTTTTAATTTTTCAAAAATTACATAATTTTTTTTTTTTGAATGTTGGAGTTATCGAGCCATAATGTTTTTCAAGATTTGTATGGATCTGAGGAAAGGTTTAAATATCTAACATGTTCAAATAATAATTTTCAGAAGTTGTCCGGCATACTCTAAATGGTACCCAAGAACAGGTAGGCTGTTTAACTATTTTGAGTGTTCAGAAGTTCTGGGTCTGAGGGAAAATTTATTAGGCTTGATGAAAATTTGGGATGGTAAGAGTTCATGTCAGTACAGTTCCTAGAAGTTTCTACTCTAACTGGAAGGCAAGTGCTACCGTAGAAACATACAGATAATATTGCCAAAATGCCCAGAACTAACTTGTAGCTTCTAATTTGATTTTCTTTTTTTTTTCTTGATCTCAATGTTTGATATTAAGTATAACTCAAATTATATGTATGGTCAACAGTTATTGTGTGGCCAAGGATAAGACAGTGAGTGCACGCCTCAAAAAAACGTGGCCTGTGCCTTGAGTTGTACGCCTCGGTAAATTGAGCCTTGATACAGCTTTGAAGTGCTTAGTAAAAGCCTTACATAAAGAGTGCCTTGAATGAGCTTCGGATGCATTTTATAATAATGCTTCTATCTAATGTTGGTTCACTGGGCCGTTCTGATTATGAAGGCAAAATAGTTTCATAGTATAGTAGTGTGCAGTACCTTGTGCAGCAGTCGCAGGTGCAGCTCGAGGAAATGTGTAAAATGAGGAAAGAGCAGCGTTCTTGTTCTATAGAATTTCGTAAGACTGCTTAGTTTCTGTTTCTGTCATGCCGTTTTCTGGCCATGTGATGTCACTTAAAGTTACTAGTTTGCAGATTAATGGTAGTGCAGAATAAGAGTAAATGAGCACATTTCATTTGTCGTATGTATCATCTACTACACTCGTTCTTTTTCTGGCCTATCTCATAGACAGGAACGATGTGCAACAAGAACTCCGTGAACTCTTTTCGATGAACTATTAACGCTTGGAGTGCTACTGATTAATCTGACTACCTAGTGTGATAATCTTCGGAGTATGTCTTTGTTACTCTTATGATTTTCATTAGTTGCAGTGATCACCGTTTCAAAATAGATTTTAAAGAACCCCTTTTGTCGTAGCTAGAATCTGGATTATGATGGGATTGTTTAGCTCTCCGAGCTTTAATATCCTCTTATTTTGAAAGGGGTAGAAGAGAAATGTTCAAATTCAACACAAGGGATGTGAGGGGACTTCAATTCCAAAATGTCTATTTTGAACATTTGTATTTTGAGGGTAAACTGGTGGTAAGAATTTAAGTTAGCTGCTTCATATGACATAGAACAGCAATAGAAGATAGCAAAAATGAAATATCAAAACATTACAAATTCTAAAACAAAATTTGGCAGTCCCAACGATTTTTATAACTCAATGCTATTAATTTCTTAAACAAGTTAAGAATCCGCACAACACTTAAAACAGAAATTCAGTAATTTTGATTATACAAGTGAGTGATGCGATAAGATCTGCAAAATGGAGGATTCTGGAAAATTGGAGGCCTAAATGTTACAAAAAAGGAAAAAAATAAAGTCTTCTACCTCATTTATGCAAGACTCGGCACTTCTCACGTCAGGAGTCCATGCAGGGGAAGAGATAGGAAGAAAGGTGTCAATCACCACCTATTCTTGGGTGGTTTGACTTTGTAAATTCTGACTATCCAGTTAGACGTGGTAAATGCCTCTTCCAAGTATTCAAGCTTTATGTCTTTATTTCCTATTTCGACCCCCCTTGCTCTATCATATCTGTCATAACGAAACAGAATTGCATTCGCAGTTTATTCTGGATAAGTACAGATATAACGATAGAGAACCAAACAGTCAACTGTAAACTAATGGAGAAATGGACAGCAATCACACCTTCCCCAACTTCTACTAATAGGATTATAAGTTATTATGCAGCAAATTTCAAATATGTCCATAATAAAAGACCACAGAGAAACATTCAAACAAATATTAGGTTGAAATGTTAACATATAACAAACCAGTAATGGGCCAGTCGCAATAGAAAATTCCTTTTTTCCCGACATATAGAAAGACTTCCCATGTACTAGGTGCATATTGAGAGAGCTATTTTTGTTGCCTGTCTAAGCCAACCCGCAGTCCAGTCGTGTGGCAGATCAATGACTGCAATCCAGGACTTGAAATAACAGTACATCTCACACATCCCAAGAGACAACCAAATCCCTTTTGCTCTATATACTATCACCAGAAAGCAAAAATCCACACAGGATCACACCTAACATACTTACCTAAGCACAAGACCTGAGAGACTTTTCAAAAAAGGACCCAGACTTGTCAATTTAAATTCTTTACAATTTTATATGGATATATTATTTATACATTTTAATAGGACAGGACTGATGACACATGGTATGTCGGTCACTTGCTTGATGAGTGTCTTCTCTTAAGTATCCAAAGGTGTCAAAATTTTAAAAGTACATAAAAATATAGGACACGACATATGACTTGTCAGATACATGATCTGGAGTGTTCGACGAGTCAGTGCGTGCTTCACAGCATTAGGCTTTCAGTCATTAACTGATTCATCCAGTTGTTGCCAAAAAAAGCATGGTCTTCTATCAATCTAGTGGACTTCCAACTATAAGGGATTTGTGAAACTTATTCAGGTCTGCCGATGGAGGGCTCCACAAAATTAATAATAAGATGGACAAATTCGAAAATTCATTATTGTTTGATCGCCTATTTCAGGTGTTAGCAGGTCTAGTATGGAAGAGAAATTTTGCTGTAGCCTTCAGCTTATAATCCATGTTTGGTTCTTGATGAAAATAAGGATCTTTACCACAACTGAGATATGGGCAGAGATGTTTGCAGGACTCCGCGTTAAAAGTATCATTCATGTTATGTATTCATTATTCATTAACAGGAAAACGATTTAAATGTCATCACACAAACGAGAAGAGAGAAAAATTCTCACAGATCATTAGAGAAATGGAGAAGGAAAACAGTTTACTCACCCAGGAGGTTTGCCATATTCTGTTGTCAGCTCACCAAACCGGTAGTAAGAGAGCTTGTACCTAATAACCAATGGGAATGATAAATTTACATAACCAAATGAATTCATGCCAATATAAAAATAAAAATGAGGTTCTGTGTTGTGCACAATCCAGCTCATTAGCACTCAATGTTCCAAATGTTAGAAACATAATTGAATTAAACTCTGAAGTGAAACAACAAATAATAATATTGTCACAGTTGAAATTATGGCTCAGAAAATTGAATCTAGTCGCTCATCAAAACAACAAATACGTGTACTTATTTTCATTGACAAGTACCATTCCATGAAAATACTATGTACAACATACAAGTAACAACATATATCATGTAAACTAAATTTCTCAGTGAGAAACCAAAAGCCTTAAAAGATCGAAGAGAATTATACAATTTATCACAGCCAAAATATAAGAATATATGAACGGAAAATCATACAGGATAACAAAATGCAGGCCGAATTTGCGTAGTTTGAGCTATGATTACTGAACATATAGTTAGTTGAGCAAACATACTTTTACTGGTGGAGACCTAATGTAGATTAACAACTCGTAGGCACGTACTGCGTACAAGAAAACAACTGCCTACATGCTGCTTTGCTCTTCAAAAAGCCTGAAGCTATATCAGTTCTACAATTATTGGTCACAGAAAGACTTCAAACCTTAAGATCGGATGCATCACGATTCATACATGGTTTTGTTTCATTTATTTTTATTTTTATTTATTTATTTATTTTTTGCAAATATAAGACTTCCAAGGTATGAATCTATTTAGATAAGGAGCATTTTCAACATTCAGTTATTCAAATACATTTGGACTCTTGCACTTTTAGCTGTACAATGGTCAAAAAAGGTTTTTGTGCAGGAAATATTAGGATTGTCAGTTGACTCTAAAGTTGTAAATATCTCTGCAAGCTGCATTGACAGTGACAAAACTAAATGACACTAGCGAAGGAACTGGGATTGGTATGAACTCAAGATACTGAAACCAGGTTAAATATCAGGTACTAAGGCCAGCAATTGTGGTTTTGGAAAGTTATAAATGATAATAGAACTGTACAAGTAAACTGCAATTTACACATGGTATAAGGCTAAGTTCATTTAAGTTGGAAGATTCCCACCTACATGACTTAAAGGCACAAAGGGTGGTTGGGATTAGATGAGTTATTTTCGGTTTGTGTGTTTGTTGTCGTTGTTTGGATGGGTGGGCGGGAATCTTACCCACAAACAAGTTTGTGCACACTACAAATAGCTCCGGACACAATTAATCTGATCCAGGGTGGAAAGCATCTCACACCTACAAGTTGGTTTAAACATAAATTTGAACTATTTGCACAGACAATTACATTCTCAGAAGTCAGAACTACGCTCCCATCTTTCAACCGACCAACGAGAGACATAAATCACTCATACAAAACTGACTGCTATAATAAGTGGTTGGGACTAGTCAAGGAAATTAATAAATGAAAGATAATACAACTAGAACCAATGAGATTTTAAATAAGTGACCTAATAAGTGGGAAAAATCAACTTACATTAAACAGTTCAACATCTTTGGAGCTGCACCTTTGTCGACACGATATTCACCATTAACAAGGTAATCAGGTTCCTTGATCACAGGAAAGACTCCCCCTCCAATTCTTACCATCCACAAAAATCTAGCACCAAAGTAGTTAAATCAATTTGTGATTGAAGCAGAGGATAAACCAGAGAAAGAATGATCAAAACGAAAACAGTAAAAGAAAATATACAGATTTATTGATAAAGATTACTTCAGATAAATAGAACTAGCAACTGCACAGTATACAGTGCCAAATACTCTATTTGCAAGCTCTGAAATACCGGCACATTGGCCAAAAATAATGTTGCGATCTTTCCAGTCGCCACTGGTGTATCTTATAAGCATGTCAATGTAATATTTTTTTTCAGCGGCGCTAGTACTTGGTCACCACAATGATATTTAGCATATGGCAAACTTCCCTTTTAATAATTTCCTCCGCCTAATCTGTAGCAGGGTTATAGTCCAAATATTTTGAAGTTTGAATTTCATGAAAACTTTATAAAAGTTTTGTACTTTTTGCTAATAAAGTGATCTTTCCATCTACAATTAAATCCAACAAACTTTGGTACATGTTTTCAAAGTTTTCCCTTTTTTTTTTCTTCTTTGGCCATATTTGTTTCAGTAATTGTCCAAATAAAATGAAAAAATGAATTTGGATATACTAACAAAGACCTGTTCAGACATAGTAAAAGACATCAAAATAAATTGAGACAAATATCTTCATAGAGAGAGAATAAATCCTTACTTATTTATAGGAGTACAGAATTAAATCCTTACTTGTTAATATCATCAGAAGAATAGCCCGTAACACCTCCAAATACCACTAACACATAATCCACATCTAGTGATCTCATTATGTCATATGCTTCATCCTCATGAGATGACATT
The DNA here is from genome assembly GCA_903798405.1 of Fraxinus platypoda. Taxonomy (NCBI): domain Eukaryota; kingdom Viridiplantae; phylum Streptophyta; class Magnoliopsida; order Lamiales; family Oleaceae; genus Fraxinus; species Fraxinus platypoda. Next base: position 13,842 of record CAIGRT010062170.1, on the reverse strand, counting down.
GCACGTCCAACAGTAGCAATATGTGTGTTATTCCAGGTGTTATTGTCAACAATTACTGTTCTGTTCCCCATGGCGGTGATTTGATAGCCATAATCCCACCATGACATCACCTTGGCATCTGGAGGAGTGTTCTGCCTCAGCCAGAAGTAGGCTTCCCGATAATCATCAAAAATGACCCGATTCCCGTGGGCACCCCTTGCAGCTAAGACAATTGAAGGAGATGAATATGCCTCAGAAGTGACCCAGGTACAGTGGATAGCATATCTACTCAGCAAGTAAAATGCACCTAGAAGCAATGCAATAGCACCATTTTTTTGAAATGGTAGTGATTGATCCAGTGAACCCTGGTAGCACAACATACACAAGAAACAATACCAGTTTACCAGCACCGTGAGGAATATTATGCAGAAATTACTGATAAGCCAGAAAGACAGCAAATACCGTTCACATCAAGACCTCATTAGCAATTTACCTACTTATGATGGATGCGAGTTGACAGGTTCTTAATGGTGGAGAAAGAGCCAAATATGATAACTTAGACAAATCATGTACTTCATATTTCAATATCTATAGTAGCCAACTTAGTATCTTTATGTACTGTTGCCAAACCAAATTTAGGATGGACCCCCAGCACTTATGTTTATCCGATGAAGTAAATAATCACATGCCACAGATGATTTCTTAATATGTCACTTTCAGTTTGCACAAGGAAAGAATTCAAAGACGTAAAGAAGAGAAGGATATCATCCAGCAAGACACGTGTCCTAATTGCGTTTCATATAAGATACGAAGAGAATATAAATAAACTGTGAGATAATATCTAACATATTTTTTTATCTTTTGGCTTAATCGTAGACCTCAATGGTGGTAATCTCTTGACAAGATAATTCTATACATGATCACACATTCTACTAATCTAGAGAATTGGATTTTGAGATAAAGGATGTTCAGAAATTGTAGAAGCATTTCTCCTTTTTCTTTCAGTTTTCTTTGGTCAAATATTTCTGGTTATGTTATTTATTTCCATAGTAAATTAATCATGTACCCCATTAGCTCCACTTTGAATATCAGGCATAATTTCTTTTGCATTTATGTCTGTTTATTTATCTTTATATAAATAAATTAGTTAGACAGAGCCAGTAATATTGTTCTCAACAAGTAACTAATTCTAGAAACTTGACAAGTTCACCCTCAATTTAAATTACAGCATGAACATTAAGCCATAAATAATACAACCACAAGAGGTTCAAGAAACAATGCAGATATTGAGTAGCCTCAAGAAAAATCAAAAACGTAGTAAGAAATGTGGAACTCATCATAAGAATAAGAGGGTAAGAGTAACAAAATAAAAGTAAAAACAAAAAACCACAGACATTTACAGGAAGCAGTCAGCTTTAGTAGGGCTTTTCTAGAGAGGCATTCTAATATCAATATTTACCCTAAGCTGAGGCCTTGTTAGCATTCATTCTTGGTGTAAAATACATTTTGTACATAAAAATAAATGGTTTTCACACTTCAGGAATAGTTTCAGTAATTACCAGACGTTTCTGTATGCAAGTTATTGTTTTCATATATTTCAGCTATATAAGGAAATATACAAGGGTTGGAATAAGTAGTGTTTAGTGTTTTCAAAAGTTGGAGTTAAGTACTTGTTGGAATGAAAAGCTCACTCGAAACCTACGCTTGCACACATTTTCTTCAAAAATAAAAGATAATCATTCAGATTTTAAAAGAAAGCTTGGGGCCTTTAGAGACCCTTGGTTCTCTTCGTATATACTTCTGTTTTCAGTGACTCATGCCATTAGTTGAACCAATAAGTAGTTCACATTTGTGTCACATACGTTACGAATCAATCATGTTGTTCGTCTTCTGATTTACTTATTTGCAGTAAATATCTCATGGTCAGACAATTTATTTTCTATTTGGATCTGTCTTGACCTTATCCTATTTAACCACACATTCTCCAAAACATTACTATTCCTCTCATTATAATGTGGAATAATGGAAGCCAAACGGAGGCTTAATCAAATACTTTGTAGACCATTATACTAAAAAAAACATCATGTGAAGCCCAGTCACCTACCTTAGAAGAAGCCTTGGTGCTAGTGGTTCCTTTGCCAGAGGCACTATGAGAAGCTTTGCTCTTTGCCCGCAACAACTGAGTTAAATTCTTAATAGTGGCTGAGACTGCAATGGCACTAATAAGACATACAGCAGGTGTAGCAACAAGAATTAACCGAACCATGACTCCAGCAAAATACATGCTTGTGAGACCGTACATCACTATAAATATTGTGGCATCTGACAACCGCTTGAAGCAGAAATACAAACCCGCTGGGAAAAGGAGAAGCAATATATGAAAATCAAACATGAACGATGACCATGCTGTCGGTTGATGTTCAGATACAGATGCAATTATGGGAATGTGATCCTTTGCATAAGTTGGATCCAAGAGAGAGTAAAATCGCCCCGTCCATGGAGAGATATAACCAGAAGCAGTACCAACACCCAGAGCGATGGCACCAAAACCTACTGCACAGGTCACTGTAATCCTCAGAAATGTGTGAAACAACTTCGGATCATTCAGCAAGTGCTTGACCCAATCCAGGAAATAAAATACCTACAAAGGAAGTTGAAAGCAGCACGTAAACAACATTACTGAAATGGAACAAATTTATCGGCAAGTATAGATAAGAGGGGAAAAGGACAAAATGAGAGCTAAATTATGAATAACTATGTTTCAACGGAAAACAACAATTCTTTTCTGCTACCTCATGGTTTCCACAAATGCATCAATTGGAGGGCATAACTATCACTGAATCGAATTAGTAAGCAACTTAAATTAGGCAAAGCTACAAAACAAACACAGAAGTAAAACGTGAACTACATCACGCAAATATCTTGCAGTTGAATTATACTTATTTTCCTATATAACTTCTCTCATAGTGAGATCATATTGTGGAAATAATCATGAGATCAACCTCCATGTTGTGAACCTTGTGTGATCTTCAAATTCTTGTGAGTTAAGGGCTGTTGCTTATAAAGATCAAAAAAATGAAACGAATTATTGTTGCCTCTGTAAACATAATTCAAATTGGTATTTCAGAAACACAATAGATGCGCAATTTAATCTAAATTGTGATCAAACTTCCACAACTTGCTTTCCATAAGAGAATTCAAATTTAACTGCTTTACAAACTAAAAGGCAAACTTTTCTCAGATTCTACATAATAAAACAAAAGGAGGATTTCACCAAACTCAACCTGCCTTTACATCATGTTCTCCATCCCTAGAGAGGGGGAGGGAATTTTCTTAGAAACAGGGTAACAAGAAAGATATACCTGCATCAAGAAAAACACTCCCATTGCCGCCATATGTTCTCCAGACTGCACATGCTGGAAGCCCACAAAACGAATTTGCATTGCGAGCAACATGCCCAAGATATAAGTGCAGTTATAAGCTACGTACAATCTCATTGAGTATCTCCCAGTAATCAACAGAACCATTACATATAGTGGGATCAAATTAATGATGAAAACATAACCACCCCATGCTGAAACCATGTAGAAGTACCCAAAAGCAGAGGCCAGTGCCCAAGCAAGTGAACCAGTATTCACAGCCTTGACAAATAAATAGAAAGTGAGCAACAGCGCAAATATAGCAACCCCCTCATTATCATATGAACCAGCAACCGACCTTGAGATGTAACCAGGGCAAATGGCAATTAACACAGCTGCTACAAGTCCTGCCCCAGAGTCCCATAACTCTTTGCCAAAAAAGTAAGCAACGAGAGTGGTGTTTGATGCAAAGAACGGTGCAGTGAGTACACAAACTTCACGAATGTGGATGGCAAACCTGGAAGATGATACCAAAACTCTTTGAGACCCAATATAAATGAAACTGGTACTGTGATAGAATTAGATTAGAGACTTTTGCGAGGTATAAATAATTTATCGTAACTGCAAGTTGGAATTGCGAAGTGGGAAAGAGCTCATGAAATTGCAGAGTTATCGAACTTGATTGTTGAGGCCAAACTGCTGAAAGTGTTTCAGATGTACATAATTATACATACACGTACATATCCATAGATGTAACACACACGTGCACACAAATCAACTATCCATCGAAATACTCATTTTTGGTTAAAATATTAGTACTTGCATAAAAAACTGTAGATACATATTTCAAAATGGTATAAATAGTTTCAAAATAACAGAAAAAATGATAATTGTAACATTTATGAATATTACTAAACTTTTCAACTATCATAGAGAATTTGGACAATCTTTTTTCACGGAGGAAAGTAATTTATCATTTCTTTCTTATTTCTTAAATATTTCTCAGGTACAGGAAAATATGTGTAAGTTATGAATATTTATGCCTCATGTTTTTATGTTGTAAGTAATGCACAGTGATCACACATTCACAGTTACATCCTACTAGCATCATCAAAAAATTTAGACGCGGTTCTCTAACATACGTGTTTTGTTTGATCTCTCACTAACCGCCACAAATTTCCACGATTAAATTCGTACATAGTACTGCCCCATTAGCAGACTTAGAGAGTGAGAACCCTAACTCATATTTTAAATCATACTTGCTAATTTCAAACCTTATTATTTTCTAGTTTCTTGATTAATTTTATGGTTTTTTGTATGTTAGACTTTGAATTTTGTTATGGATTTTTTGAAAGGGTCATGTTATATTATGAATATACTTTTGTATTCTTATATTTATGAATTTTTTTTCTCCTTCCATCCCATAAAGATAGGATTGTTTTCCTTTGTCGTATATCCAAAATTATAGGCCACTATTACTGTTGAGAGTATGGTTGATTTGTTAATTTTCTAATATGCCCCTATTTAATGTGCATTGTTAACAACAAATATGAACTACTATTATTGAAATCATTATTCAATGCAGGGGTATATTAGAAAAATGTAAATAAATTTTATTGTTCCAACTATATTAATTAATTTTTCTTAATCTTTGTGAAAACGAAAAGAAGCCTATACTTGTGGGACGGAGGGAGTATTATTTTATCTTGAGGTTTTGCCCTTGCCTCATGGAGATAAATGCCTCAATACCCGATTCATCTTTTATAACATTGCCATAAGAAGGTAGAGGACTAACAAGAAAATCTCAAAAAGTACGATTGTAGGTGCAAATACTAATGCATCCATGTCAAATTATTCACACTCGAGGTTTAGACGTGTAGTATTTGGCAGACACACTTTCTTCCTAGTAGTATCTGTTTGTTGCATTAACTAATGGTTTTATTATCATCTAAATCATTGCCATCTCTCACCGACTACCATAGATTGCCAGTATTAAATAGCTACCTAGTACTGCTCTATTAGAAGCGCCACTGAGTGAGAATCCTAACCAAGTACAAGACCAATCTGAAAAATCTTAGAAAAGGTATCAATATAAGCCCGGGATTGGTTTTGCTAAAAATCGGAATCTTAGTAGATTTTCATAAAAGTTGATGGTTGGCTGAAAAGTTGATAAAAATTGTGGAACCTATGAAATGTGTGCTTGAAAATGAGTTTGATAAAAAAAGGGGTCCAAACAGGGGCTTACTTACCTCTATGTATATGCAATTATGTTAATGCATCACCGTGAAATTATTATACTTGAGTTTTAGACACATGATGCATTTGGCAGACACTTTCTTCTTCCCATTAGTATTTATTCGTTGCATTAACTAGTGATTGTTTTGTCATCTAAATCATTTCCATCTCATAAATTGTTATAGCGTACATTTTCTTCTATTTGCTACTTGATGCACAATGCATTCGCTCCCCACAAAAAAAATAAAATCGCTAGCAATACATGTGTATGAAAAAAAAAAAAAAAGGAAGGGAAGTAAAATTAAAAAAATGTATTCTTTGACAAACCTATTGGAAGTAGCAATTTTTTTTCATCTCCATTTTCTTCTAATAAAATCCATCATCGTCATCATGAATTGTATAGAAATGGATTCAGATCACAGCATTATATTCAGAATTTTCACTATTTTCTACAACACACAATAGCATAATAAAATAAAAAAAATTTCAATTCACATCCAAGCATTTCCAAGTTAGTTTCCCAAACAATATTTGCTTAAAGTTTGCACCTTTGTGTATAGGTGAATCGAACTTCCGTAAAATTTGAACCTTTTGTGTCTAGGCGAATCATGCTTCCATAAATTTTTAATATATATGCCTTAAATTTTTTGTGTGTACCTCCAAATAAGGCACATCTCCAGTCCCAAGTATCATCCCAATCTTCACAGTTATATCCCACTAACATTGTCAAGAGTTAAATGTACAAGCCCACATACATACCTGTATGTTGTATAGTATATTTATGCAACATAAAATTGATGATATGTACCTTAGAAACCGGAGAGTCCAGTAAATCAGGGCGGCTGTGACCATGAGACCGGGATAGAGTGTCCCACCAACAATCCTCCCAAGTGGGTACCAGCTCTCCGAGTCGAACCAGTTCCAGAACTCATAGAACCCCTTCTGAGTCAAAAACTGAGTGACCCGGTAATTGAAATACGGGTCAAACTCGTGGATCATGCTCTCATAACGCAACACACTAAACAGACGCGTAATAAATGCCAATACATAGACCAAACACAGGATCGTTACTCGGATCAAAAGCTCCTGTTGCTTCGTTTTTAGTTTCAGGTATTTGAACAGGGAACTCACACCCGATGATGTCAGAAGATCCGTTGCTGATTTCTCCATCTTCGCCACCATCGTATGGATCGATCGACTGAAGTTGAATAGAAATCGGAGGCTCGAATGAGATTCGCTTTTTTATAACTTAATTGGAGTAACTTAACAGATAAATATTTTCTCTTATACTTCCATTTGGATACCAGAGGGTTTCAGATATACCATTAAACCCTACTGAAGAGTGACTAGTGAGTGAAATTGGAATCTAGAGTTGTAAACGAAGATGAAAGGGGAACAAACGCGGCCATTCTGTCCGGTTCGATTGCTTCGATTTTATCCTATTTCAACTAAAATCGTGTGTTGTTTTATTTATGCCATTATCGCACTACTGGGAGCTTTTATTTTCTTTTTCCGTTCATATGTTTATTTTTATCTCACTAAAAGTGAAGGGATCAAAATGAACTTAATTTGAAACTAGGGTGACCTCCAGTGTTATTTTTATCCCCATTTTATTTATATACTACTACTCTCCCGCCTACCCAGACGCGCCATAAAATCTCTGAGCGAGGGAGCGAGCTATAGACAGCGAGAATGGGTCGAGGTGTTAAGAAGGAAGAGAAAGCTGTGGCATCAAACCCAGAAGTGGAAGAGAGAAAGAGGTTGAAGAAATTGGCTTTTTCCAAAACCATTTTATCTGAAAATCCATCAAGAGTTGGGCCATCAAGTGCTCTTGCCCCGTCGAAAATCGTGACCAAACATCACGGCACCGATATACTAAAAAAATCTCAGCGCAAGAACAGATTTCTCTTCTCGTTTCCGGGCCTTCTTGGTCCGATTTCCGGTGGGAAAATCGGCGAGCTTAAAGACCTTGGCACGCGAAACCCTATTCTGTATCTTGATTTCCCCCAGGTTTAGTAGGTTTTCTTATTATCTTTGTTGTGCTTGTTGTGGGGTTTTGACTTGATAGGTTATTTTGATATGGGTGAAATGAACTTGAACTTTGACTGAGACGTGTTGTTCGGTGTGCTTCAAATGGTGTACTCTGTTGTGCAAGTCTAATGAACTTGCTCTAGCACCAGTATTTTGTTCCTTTGATTAGTATGTTAAATTTTTGGTTGGTTTCCAGGTACTTTAGAAACGATGAAGTTTTCTAGTCATCCTTAAAACTGAGAGGTTACTTATGAAAATTACACAGGAATGACAATATGTAATGCTTACAGAGTCGCAATTTTGTATCTGCTTATAGTGGAAGATAGGAGTTCATAAGATGAATTTCAGCAATCTTCAACAATAATTTATTTTTAAAAATTATTTACATTTACCTGAATCACTTCTAACCTTTTGACAGGAAAACAGAAGGGAAATAGTGTAGGAACTCATGATTTTATCATGTTTGACTTTCTGATGGATATGTTTGATAAGACAGATTCTCAATTAACAAGTGCCAAACAAAATACAGATTATGTTTTCTTCAAATGCGTAGGGTCAATTGAAGCTTTTTGGGACCATTATCTATCCAAAAAATAGGTATTTGACTCTGCAGTTTTCCAGAGGTGGGAAGAGTGTGATGTGTGAGGATTACTTCGACAATATGGTAAGTATTTTCTTGCATTTCTTTCTGCCAGTTTTCTTGTCACACATTTCCTCATCCATGATTGACATTTAATATTTCACATTTTGGACCTTCATATGTGCAACCATCAGAATATTCTTAATTTCATCCTGCAATTGCAATACTCCCTGTATTTGTTTAAATGTCTCTGTGTGTGTGTGTGTGCAATAGCCAATTTTATTATTTTAAGAAAGCTGTACATAGTTATTTATCAAACCGTAGTACTAGTTCTTTCTCATCAGCTGGACTTGCATCATCCTAAATAGTAAACACACCGTCCTTCCTCATGTTTCATTGGATACCTTATCTATGTTTTGTTTGCTTTGTCTATTTTTTATTGAAGTTGTAATTAAGTAACTCTCGTGACTCACTTCTCTATTATTATTTTCCACATCAGACATTGAGATAGCTGAATGTACAGCAGAGAGTCCCTATTATAGCTCAATAGACTTAGGAATACCTCCTATGCAACCAGTGATGTTATTTCATAAGTTGGCTTCTAGAACTCATAAGCTTTCTACTTCCAAGAAACTGATAGTTGATTTTGAAGCATGTGGAATTCTTTCCAAAGTGTGCTTGCAACTACTGCATGTTCTATTCCTAGTCTTGATGGATGGATATCATGTATTGATGCTTGATGGTTCTTATGTAGAGAATATGGAGAAACACGAGAATAAAGACGGGATGTTTAGTAGTTGTGGGTGTTCAATTTTTCAAATAAAAAGAATAACAACTTTTACAGTTTTTGGAAAATTTTCATATCAAGAATTTTGATTCAAAACGGAGTCTATCGATTGTTTGGCACAACTTATTTTGAAAATCATTTTTCCTCAAACTCATTTTCAAGCATATATCCTTCATAAAATAATATTGCACGTGGCCCATAATTTTTCCTAATTTTAACCACATATTTTCCAAAAAAAAAAAAAAATTATTTTTCACTTCAAATAATCTTTTCCAACCAAATACTTAGCTCTAAGTCAAATTTAACAATTAATTTCAACCATGTGTTTCATGGGACCACAACTTTTCAACCACACATTTCATCTATTTTTATCAAAATCTACTAAAAATCTAATATTATCCTCCACCGAACAAGGGGTTAATGTATGCACTACATGCTTGCCTATGTTTTCTTCATTTTGCATCCTTAAGGTTCCATTGTAGCTATGGTATCAGAAATTCATGTGAAAGGCATACCAAAATGTTTGAAGGTGCATTAAAAACTTCACTAGAATTACGAAGTTAGACTTATGAAAGTTAACGTCTTCTGTCAGTATGCACAAGACCTGGCTTAGCTTGGATTCCACGGGCAATGGCCCTAACTTCTTTGGATTCCACGGGCAATGGCCCTAACTTCTAGTTGAACCAGTTCAGTCCATATACACAGGTTCTTATTCATGCATATATTTTGATCAACTAACACACACAAAATAAACCCAGATATAAAATTTAAAGTCGTGGAGGAAAAATATGTAAAAGAAGGAGGATGTAAATTGGAAGTAGTGATGCTCGTATTATTGTTTGCTTAATTAATACAATAATCTGAGTATTATGTGACTTTGTATGTTCTTTTGCATTCATTTCAAATTTCTATTCCTTTTTATTGGAAGAGGGAAAATAATTTTATGCACGTGTTTTTTATATTTCGTATCAATTTATGCATTTTAGATAAAAAAAAAATTTGCATAATAACACACTATATATGACACCAAACTCGAGAAATTTTACTATTTTGGAAGTTTTTAACCATTACAAGTCAAACTAGTCTTTCTCTAATAAGTCAAACAAGTCATTCTATTTTAATTAAGACACAAGAAATATTTATAGCAAGGACCCATTCATATTAGTATTCAAAGGGATAAGAAGTGGAGTTCACCACAAATGGTATTGGTGTATAAGTTCATTTCTTTCTTTTGGGTGGTGGTGGTTGGATTGGGGACTGGGTGTTAACAAATATTATCGGATAATGTCTTTTGAAATGGTTTCAAAATCTGGTGGGGTTGTAACACTATATGACTGACCTTAAATGGCACCTGAGCAAAGATAGAATAAAAAAAGGTTGTCCCACCCTGATCAGTACGGTTCCCAAGGCAATCTTCAGTGTCTATGTCTACTTCATCCTTCGCCACTTAGTTTTTGAATTGGATGTTTAAAATAACATCTGATATGATACAATCGATAATCAGTTACCAAGCACTTTGTCGATATTTGATTTCCATATGTATTTTAGTTCCATCTTTTCACTTTTCTTGAGGTCGAAATCATGCATTCTTGTTTCTTTCTTCCCCAGATAGTATTTTCTGATGCGTGGTGGATTGGAAAGAAAGATGAGAATCCAGAAGAATTACGTCTGGAATTTCCGAAGGATCTGAATTTGGTTAGTTTACTGTGAATTTGTTTCACTTGCACTTAATAGAAAGAGAACACCCTGCTTTCAGTTGGTCAAAGTTGTATACGAAAAGCATGCCAAAATATGAGTTTATCACCAAATATTTTCCCAGATATCCTTGACACAATTTCCCGTGTCCTGGTTTGGCCCAGGAACAACGTGCAGAGTATGATTTCAAGGGTGGTGCAGGTGCACCGTGTGATGGAAGACGAGGTTTTATAAAATCTACAATGGAATGTGTGAAACAAGATTCGCCAAAAGATTCACTGGAGGATGATTTAACTGATAGTCAAAATAATGGAAAAGAGTCAATTGAAGTAACTCCTACTCGGCATTCAGCTAGGACTGCAGGGAAAACTTTCAAGTATTTTCTTTTCCTTTTTCTGCATGACAAAAACTTCATAGATAATTTTATACCGAATCAAATATGACGAGTTGTGAGGTCCTGAGCTAAGCCTAGGCTAAAAAAACTGGCTACTTATACAGCACTTTATTTATTTTTTTTCAACATTTCAACCTCTCTTTGACGTCATATCTTCCTTTTCCCAAGTTGGGAATTGTGATTTTACTTGTCTGCATGTTTTTTAGTACAGAATTAAAAACACAGAGGTTTTGTATAGTTCGCCAATTTAATTTAATGTGTGAGTTAAAGTTTTATGTAGAACATTATGTTTTTAAGTTTGCATCGGAAAAAATAATTTAATGGGACTATTTTATTAAAGTTAGTTCAGGGTCATTTATTTGGGATAGCCATTAAAGATTTACCAAGGAACTGGGATGGTTTATTTGACTGATTTTGTGTAACCTTTTTTTTTTTTTTTTCACTCTTCTCTTGACAAGGATATCTGTTCTCTTAAACTTGTATCATATCCTTTCTTCGTATATTACAAATTCTATTTCTCGACAAAAATAATTATATCTTGAAAATATAGACAAATTTGAGACACGTCAAAAAGGAAATGTAGAAATTCAACATGAGACAGAGGAAGCATCTATCAGATGAGTATGAAATGACTAGAAATTGACAAGAACTCGAAACAACTATGATTGTTTTAGTTCATGTTATTACACTTAAAATTTTGATTCGCTGCGAAGGAAATATGTGATTATGAGCAATCAGTTTCACATAAGCTGCTTCTCCTCTCATTGGTCAAAGCAGCAACTTTGTCACTTTATGTGCCGAAGAATATCTCGAGGAGAATATATAAGATTGAGCTGTAGATTTTATGGACATATATATGCAGACCGTTTTTCTCTTGTTTCACTTGTGAGGCATTTAAATTTACCAATAACTACTAGCACTACCTTTTGCTAGGATGCAGTAATTTACATCATATCTATTTGGAAGTCATGAGATCAATTATTTTTGTACAAGGCACTATCCTTTGCTTTGTTTTGCTTCCTTAATTGCTTGTTAAAATTCCTCGCGGCCTTAAGTTATTTTGGTGATGCTTAAAAAGTCTGTGGGCAGGTTTGCAGAAGCATCTTCTGGGGATGATTTTATTGGAACAGATGCTGAAACCTTTGAAGAAGAGGATGAGGAAGTCGGCGTCGTACAGAAAACAGGAATAAATATCCTTATAATTTTTTCCTCAACAATATTTCTTAGTTATTGGATATTATTTTTTGTCCCTTGACCTTTGTGCTACTAAGTCATGGATATTTGAAGCTTCCATATACCTCGTGAAGGTACAACATGCGATTTCAGCTTCTACACACTGATTTCCTTAAATAATAACACAAACTGAACGTAGATGCCCTGTAGTCTTCGACATTGACAATGTGGATGCCACAGAGCCCATTCCAGCTTCAGATCACTTTGAACGAACTGTCAAATCTAAAGATCTCTCTCACAATACTCACGTTTCTCTTGTTCAAACAACTGTATCTACATTGTTTAAGAAGGTGGAGGAGAAGGTGAGGTCTTGCAGCTTTTACTTTTACAAGCATCAATGCTGGGTCTCTGAGATCCTTTCTACAAACTATGTTGTGTAGAAGGGATATTTATCAAATCCAACGATTGTGTAAAAGTAGCAGTATATCATCAACATCTCTAACCTTTCTAATTACAGTTCTACCATCATAGATGGTCATGATGGATGTTGACTCGATCGCATCCTTAACTCTAAGTTGATATCCTATGCAAGCTCCTCTTTCTCTACTACAGAGATCTTGCATCTCAATTACGAGTACCAGCATCCTCTAGCACCACAGTGTCCTTGATATTATTAAAAAAGATGCTCTCGTGTTCAAAACCAAGTAGGATCTCTTTGTACAATGTTGAATAATTTTATTTATCCTATTTGATAAATAACTCTAAAAGGAAAGATTGCATAGTAATTATACAATTAACTATTACGGAAAATAATCCTACACTATTGAAAAAATATCATAGAGATTTTTCTTGCCATATCTTCAACAGGTAAAAAAAAAAAAAAATTTACTGGTAAATGTTCATATGCATTATTTGTCACAGTTGTGTGCAAGATTGTTGTCTTGTAACACTTGGGGATTACCTCCAAATTTCACGATGACACTACTTGTGAATGCTAGTCTTGTGTCTCTTCGAAGAGTCGAATGATTGATAGCACAAATGAACAAATTGTACAAGTTATTGGTAGTTTGATGTTGAGTTGATGATTGACACCTGACAATAATCTAACCCTCGAAACCTTTTTCAAAATAAGCAGCGTCTTTTCATTGTGATTATTGTAGTTACTGCATCTTTCCAGTTGTTTCTTGTCTCCATTGTTAACTACATATTAGCTTAGCTGTGAATTGGTAATAAGTGAAGATAACTTGTCCACAAGGGAAACTGAAAACTTTGAATTTTTCTTTTGTCCGGAAATAAATACACATGGTTACACATCTCAAACGGGATACAACTTACAATGACTACGGAGACACTGTCCTGATGAGAATTAACTAAGAATACATTTTTAATATATATCTTCTCTTAATAATACGACCACTCTTTAGATGCAGTTTTCACTTATTGGTCTCTGTTTTTACTCATTCATTTTTAATTTATGAAATAAAGATAATTTATTAATTTTGGTATGGAAGTTTTATTTTCTTTAAAACTCTTCTAGTACATTTACTTTTGTTTTGTTTGAAAGCATAATGTTTGTCTGCTTTAAAGCCGTCTCTGGATTGAAAATAAA
>CAIGRT010062160.1:0-11472 GCA_903798405.1 Fraxinus platypoda | reverse complement strand
CTTTCCCCAAGTGCTTCCTTCCAACATCAATTTGAGGGGGGTGGGTATTAGAATATTAATTATTTAGGTAATTAGGTAATTACCATGTAAATAATAGCTAGTTTCCATGTATAGGGTATCCTAAAATATCTTGTAATATTCCTATAAGAAGAAAAGAAGATGGACGAGAAATTCATTCCGCAAATTCTTGTCAGTTAGACCACTGTTTAGGCAGATGAAAGGTCATGCATCATAGGTATATCTCTAAACATTGATTGAGTCTTTCCGTCTGACCATCGGTTTGGGAAGATATGCTGAACATAGATGTAGCTCGGTCCCCAATAATTTGAACATCCCTTGCTAAAACCCACTGATGAATATCTTGTTTCAATCTGATACCATATTTTGAGGCATCCCATGTAGCTTGTAGATGTCATCCAGAAATAATTTGGCTATAGTAGAAACTGAGAAGGGGTGGGCTAAGACAAATAAATGTCCATACTTCGTGAACCTGTCCACCACAACCAGGATTACCGTCTTACCCTTAGAATGAGGTAGTCCTCCAATAAAATCCATGGAGATGACTCCAAGAATATTGTGGCTCAGGGAGAGGCTGCAATAAACCAGGGTAGGGAGCATGTTCTCCTTTACATCTTTGGCAAACATCACACTGTAGCACCTCTCGTTTGATATCTTTGATCATGCCAGGCCAAAAAAAATGTTATGCCAGACAAAAAAATGTTATTTGGCGCTATAGACACTGGCTTGTACGCCTGAATGGCCTCCATTTTGTGAAGAATATTATGTATTAGTTTGGCTCTAATCTGTCCACCTGACTCTACATATAATCTTCCTTTAGACTGGAGTAGTCCATTCTTATAAGAATAGTCAAACACCTCTCTAGGCTCTAGGCCTGATTAGTTGTGCTTCAATCAATTGGTTTGCCACTTCATCTCCTTAATAACTATCCATCACTTCCTGCACCCAAGTAGGAATAACATGGGATATGGCTGTAACCTCTACCTCATGATTTTTAACTCCTTGATAATGCAACTACCACAATGTTCTCAGTTTCCTTTTTATATTGGATTTCATAATTGAGCTAAGGAGTTTGGTCAGCCACTTCTGTTGGAGAGGGGTGGTGATCCTCTGCTCTAGGAGGTATTTCAATGACTGATTATTATGAAATGGTGCACTTCCAAATAATGCCTCTATTTCCCTATTGCTGTAACCAATGCTAGCAACTCTTTTTCATAAATGGATAGCCTTCACTTCTCCTTGCTTATGCCCTTACTCATAAAGGCAATAGGTTTCTTTCCTTGCATCAGTACTACTCTCATTCCTCCAGCACAAACATCTGTCTCAACAATGAAAGGTTGATTCAAGTCTGGTAATGCAAGAACTGAGGTATTACACATTGCTGTTTTCAATGCTTGAAAGCCTGTTTCAGCATCAACATTCCAACCGAAACAGTCTTTTGTAAAGAGATCCGTAAGGGGTTTAGCCAGAACCCCATATCATTTGACAAACTTTCTGTAGTAGCCTGTTAAACCAAGGAATCCTCTCAACTGTTCCACGGTGTTGGGTCTAGGCCATTGCTCTATAGCACTCACCTTCTGTGGGTCAGCTAACACCCCTACAACTCATATTATATGCCCTAAGTATTCTACCTTGGGCTGTCCAAAGGAAAACATAGATTCCTTAGCATACAATGTATGTTTCCTGAATACTTCCTGCACAAAGCACAGTTGTTTTCAATGGAAATTTAAATCAGGACTGCATACCAAATTATCATCAAAGAAAACCAGGACAAATTTCCTCAAAAAAGCTTTGAAAATTTCATTCATCAAGCTTTGAAATGTAGCTGGGGCATTGGTAAGGCCAAATGGCATTACCTTAAATTCATAAAGACCCTGGTGCGTTTTGCATGCTGTTTCGTGGATATCAGTTCTAACATCCTAATCTGATGGTATCCAGCCTTCAAATTGATTTTGGAAAACCACTTAGAGCCATGAAGTTCATCAATTAGTTCATCAATCAAAGGCATGGGATATTTTTCCTTGATTGTTAAACTGTTCGGTTGCTTGTAATCCACACAGAATCTCCGAGTACCATCCTTCTTTTTTACTAACTGTACAAGCGAGGCAAAATGACTGTTGCTTTGTTGGATAATCCTTCACCATCCTCTCCAATTTTGTCTTTTACACATAAGGACATCTATATGGCCTTATTTTAAAAGGTTGTGATCCTTCCTTCAAAGGAATTCTGTGATCATTAAATCTGGGAGGGGGCATTCATTTTGGTTCTACAAACACGTTTGGATATTGCTTAAGGATATTCTCCACCTCAGCAGGACTTTTGGTTTTTTCCCTCTTCTTTTATTGCTTGAATTTGAGCTACAATTCCATAAGGTTACCTGTGAATCCACTGACTCATTTGTCCTCATTCCATCATCAGAAATTCTTCATTCAAGACTTCACTCTTCAGCTCCACCTCTATCCATTGGTAAGAGAACCTAATGCTACCTCGTTGGAAATCAAATACCACTGGGGTAAATTGGCTTAGCCAGTCTACCCCCAATACCATATCACTCCTACCTAATTTCAACACCCTTAGCTGAAATTGACATTCCATTCCTTACATGACCCTAGTAAGTGGATTACATATAGCAGTACTATGTAGCTTCTCCATTGGCTACAGTAACTGTCACAGATTGAGTTGATTTTGTTTTACATTTCAAATCATTTACTAACTTCTCATCAGTAAAGCTATGGTTCTGTCACTGTCAATAAGGATTGATATCCCCTTCCTCCGTACCTGGCCTGGAATTCAGATGGTTTTAGGTTTCAAGCTACCTGATAAGGCATTAATGGAGATCTCCATGATTTGCTCATCGTCTTCCCCTTCACTTTGCTCAGCCATTTTTTCTTCATCCTCTTTTCCCTTCTACTTCGTCATCCACCAACATGAAGTTCAACATTCTATTTTTACATATGTGCCCAGGGGTATATTTTTCATCACATCTAAAACATAATCCCATGCTTCTCTTGGTTTGTATGTCAGTGAGGGTGATTGTTTTGAATCTTAAAGGGTTGGTTTAGTTTTTTTTAGTCTGTTCAGTGCCATTGTTAGGAGGAAGCTTTGGATTAGTTTCGGTGGGTTTTGTGGTAGGCTAGGCCATTTGGATTGATAATTGAGTTTGGTTGGGTTTTTTGTGTTTTTGTTGAGAGCTAGTATATTGTTTTCCTGTAAGAGGGCTATTTCAAAGGCTTGGGAAATAGAGGTTGGTTTGATGATTTTCACCTCAGATTTGATTTCCTCCTTCAATCCACTAGTAAAGATAGAGATATAATACAACTCAGGAAAGCGGATACTTGAGATTTGAGATCCTAAAAAAGTTCTTGATATTCAGCCACTGATCCACTTTACTTGATCTTACTGAAAGGCTTCTATAGCTTCTTCACATGTACCCTCCGCAAATCACCTACATACCTCCGTAGAGAACAATTCCCAGTCAGCATTGGGGTTGCTATTGATGAAGCCATGAAACCACACATTTGCTTTCCCTTTCAAATACATCTCGACAACACTTACTCTCACTTCATCGGGAATTTGATGGATCTGGAAATATTTTCGAGCTTTCCTAAACCATTCTCTAAGCCCTTCTCCATTAAAATAAGGGAAATCAATCTTAGGCAACTTAACTCCTCCTCTCGTCTCACTCCCATTATTACTACTTTCAGACGCTGATTCCAGGCGTGGTGTGAGCAGTCCTTCACCATTATAAATATGAACTGGTGAACTCATTTTCTGTTTGTCTATAGGTTCTCCCTTTTGCCCCATCATTTAGGCCATCATTGTTACTAATGATTCATGATTAGAATTCAGTTCCCCTATCATTACCTCCATACGATCATGTTTGTTACACAAGGCTTTCAATGTTTGATCTGAGGTCTCCACTTTGTTACCCACTCCTTGGAGAGTTTCACCCAGATCTTCAACTTCCCTCTCCATTTTTTATGTGTTCCTCTACTACTTTAGCTCGAGTATCCATTCCCAGAATCGAACTTAGCTCCGATACCACTTGTAATGATTGATTAAATCTTCAATCAAAACCAACTAATCCCAGCAAATTACAATGCAGTTCAATCCACAACTCACAGAATTAGCTATAATTCAGTACCTAAAACCGTAATGATATTTAACTGAAATATGATGAACAAAATACAGATGAAATTGAGTAAAAAGGGAGAGAGAATTTCAGAGGGAATGGGGAAGAAAGGAAGTCAAATTTTGACATTCAACAACCTTCCTCCCTTATTCGCTCCTACAGTTTAAGTAATACAGTAAAAACGTGTTTTAAATTAATAAAAACGCAATATGCAAAAACAATTAAATTGAAAGCTATATGTCGTCGTCTCTGGTTTCAAAATTCTGGTAATGTCGTTGAGATCTTTTCTTCTTCTTTCCTCAAGTGCTTCCTTCCAACGGCTGATTATGACAGCGATCTAGACCACTAAATCACGACCGAATTTGAAATGGTGCGATCTAATGGTTGAAATGAATTTGTGCCAAAAGATGCGACCGTTAGGAAGAGATACATGAAAATCTATAAGTAGAATCCTCCTACTTTCATTTTTGTCACTCTAAATCAATTCCATATAATTGATTTCTAATTCTTTCCTTCTTCAAATTATGTCAAAATATTTTTTAATTCGTGCTCGATATTTAGTATTCGATATGTTCCGTTTTAGAATAGTACAATTAAGATTTGATTCTTTCAGCAAAATTAATATTGTGCTATATTAATTTTAAAGAAGCATTGTATCTTGAAAGACTGACAGCATAGCAGGTACAAATTTATCCGTTCCAGTAAGGTGGACTTACATTTGATGCACTATTTCATTGTCATGATCAGAACTGCTGGGGCTGAGCCAGAAATAAAAATGTAAACACAACAAATGGCTTCCATATAGTCCTTCGGTGAAACAATAACATGAACATCATTGCAATACTCAAATGTATAACTTCAACTAGACAATTTCCTAAATGCATGTATTAAGTCAGAACTCTAATTGGAATTAGCTTAGGGGATCACCTTCAAAACGTCTTACAGAATAGAACTTAACGTCTTCTATGACAAGAACTTGATGCACAGACTAAAATTTTTAACCCGAGCCACCATTTTTCTCAGATTTTTTTTTTCCTTATATGGATAATTTGTATTTAGAGTTGGATTTTTCGATGGTTTGGCCAGTTCTCCAGGGAAGGTATACAAAGGCTGTCTATCAGATGGTCAGCACATTGCAGCTAAGCGCTTAATAATTGATGGTCATATGGAAACATTTGTTAGGGAAGTTACAAGCCTAGCGCACATCAACATCCTAACCTTGTAGCACTAGGTCATTGTGATGGACAAGATGAGTGCTTTTTTGGTTTATGAGCTGTGTCACAATGGGAACCTCTCAGAATGGTTGTTTGGTATTATTTCTGTTTTTTCTCCTTATTTTAGAAGTCAAGTTTCATATCGAGTTTTTCATGTCCCCGCACACGTCTTTAAACAGGTAAAGGTAAAATTTTGACTTGTATTCAAAGACTTGAAATTGCAGAAGATTGTGCCCTGAAGGCTGCATTGTTCATTGCGATATTAAGGTAAACCTGTCACTTTTTCACACAATTTTCTTCTGTTAAACGTCTAATTTTTTTGTGTCTTTATTAAATTGACCTAATACGGTACACAAATATCCTTATCTGCACCAACTTCCGAGCCAAACTGTCCGACTTCTGGTTATCGAAAGTTATCTCAGTTGGCTATTCCTATGTGAGCTCGGAAATACGAGGAACATTTGGTTATGTGGATCCCAAGTAAAGAAGAACCACCATGTTAATTCTTCAACTGATTTTTGCAGTTTTGGAATGTTGCTTCTGCAAATTTTATCAGGACAGTGTGTTATCAACATGGATTTGACAAGGCCAATGCCTTTGAGCAAAATGGTAGAAATAAGTCTGTCGATCTACAGTTTTTCAATATCTTCTGAGATGATTCTATTAGGCTTTATATGATTAATTTCACTAATGAATCTAGGCTAAGAACCTCAGAAAGGGTGGCATGTAACAGAATTTGCCGAACCCAAATTAAACGGGGAATATTCAGTCGAGGCTTTTGGACCTGTATTCAGGCTAGCTTTGTCTTGCACTGCCCTAAGCAACAGCGGTCATCCATGGAACAAGTCGTTTCAGCTCTTGAGAAAGCACTTCAAATTTCGAAAAAGTGAAGTTCTCTAAACCTTCATTTGAATCTATTTAGAAGACTACTTTGTTGAAACGGAAAACTTTTTGTAAGGACAATTTCAATACTTTCATTAGTAGAACGGGAGAATTATGATAATCAGATGCCAAAAACAACGTTATAGTATAAATATTAGATAAACTTTCTTTTCTTGAAACAGAAATTTAGAGCTTGTTTGTCTCCCATTATTGGGAGAAAATTAGTGTAATGAATAGTATTTTTGGGAGAATGTGTGGTTGAAAATTAAAGTAACTTTATTGGTTTCTGTGTAGAATANTAGTGTAATGAATAGTATTTTTGGGAGAATGTGTGGTTGAAAATTAAAGTAACTTTATTGGTTTCTGTGTAGAATATTTTATTGGATGAATGTGTGGTGAAGAATCTTATTGTAGAAAACAATTTTTTGGAATAATGGTAGACAAACAGGGGCTTATATTGAAACGTTATTAACATTATTAACAGTAAATTCAACAGGTATTTGTACACAGCTTCAACAAAAACCAGAAGCATTTTAGTGACTAGCTCTTAAAAAATCGAGCTACTGTCATGAAATAAAATATACGAGTGTGCTTATATACTATATATATGTAACAGATACTTGTAAAGAATGGATGAGTAGCCAAAGAAAAAAAGTATTGGCTACCACACGTGAATGAATTGTTCCGGTGGAAGGGCTGGAGCCATCAAGCTGGAGGAGCTCTTTTCATTGAAGGTGTGTAGGATTCTGATGAGTGAACTGGCTTTCTTTCTTGCTCGGGGCGTGCCATCAGTGAGTAGAGAATATAAAGCTACCATTAGAGACTGGTTCTTTGCCAAAAGAGGAACCACGTCCGCCCCATCATTGATGCACAAAGCAAGTAACAATGAGACGCAGTACTCTTTTGCTGCTCGGCAATTAAGAGAGCTCAGAACCTCGGCAATTACAGGTAAAGTTCCAGCACTTATAATGGCCATTGTTCCATCAAGTTTCTCAGCAAGAGTTGCTAAAATTGCTAGTGAATCCATTATAAGATCTTCCCTCCGGGAAGATGTCAACAGATTAATGAGTAAGGGGACGAATCCGACTGCTATCACTCGCCAATGGTTTTCAGGGTTCATAAGTAGGCCGAATATTATGACCAATGCATTCTTCTTGGCACGATCAGGCCCGTCCCTGACCAGCTCCGTTAGAGCCGGAATAGCATTCGGAATCTTCCCTATCATTTTGCGGTACTCCTCGACTGAAGCAAGGTAGAACAACGTGCCAGCCGCGTGCTGGCGGGCTTCTATCCTCAGTCCCTTGTTTAACACCCCGACTATCAGGTCCAATCCTCCACTCTCAATCATTATCCTCTTGCTTTTCGAGTACTTTGAGAGATTCATCAAAGCTGCAATCGCGTTCTCTTGTGCTGCAGGATTACTTGAACTGAGAAAATTCAAGAGAGAAGGGATTGCATCAGCTTCCACCAAACAAGACCTATTAAAACCGCTTGTTTTGGTGAGCAGACGAATCTCGTAAGCAGCCTTGTGCTGCTCTTCGCTTGTTCTGGCCATGAGCCTGACTACGAGGAAACTTGCAAGCAACGCCGTAACTTGCTCAGCTATGGCACTACCTGCACCAGGTGACCTCGTAATATCATTGTTATGCCCACCAGTTTCTACAAATGGGATTCCATTTTCCGAACAATATTGTCTGATAAGTCGCTTAAGAGCCAAATTCGGAACAAGATCTACCGACATGAGCATCTCGCCCGTCTTTGGACAGGTATGATTTCCCGACTTAAACCATTTCATGATCGAAGACCGATCATATGTGTGCCCTGTTGATATTGTTACTGGATCAATCATGATTTCCAGTGTGATTGGACACCTTAGATCATCAGGATTCAAGCACCTAATCAGATCACTGATGCAGCCTCCACCATCAGATTGTCTGATTGGTGCACTGTCCACAACACTAAAAAGGGTGCATCTGCAGTAGATCATGAATGCCATTAGACTACTGAGAAATCCCACATCTCTTTTCTCAGCAGTTAAACACTCCTGCCCTAACTCTCCTTCCAAGAACTTGACTTCTTTATTGCATTCGGCCCAACTTCGTATACCCAAATATTCAAGAACCCCCATTAAATTACTCGATTCGGGAACAATTCCGTTCCCAAATCGATCTAAAACCTGAAGAACTTTCCGCGAAACTCGTCTATCATCCACGTGCACATCATTTTTTTCCCTAATTGCTTGCCTTCTCACAAACTCGACCAATTCTCTAATTTCAACACAAACATCCAATCTGTCCAACGGTAAAACATCCAAAGCCACCGCGATAGATCTCATCAGCACGTGAAACTGAGTCGAGACATTTTCCGACTTCACCAGCATCCATATCCTACCATCGTCTCTGCTACAATCCTCCAACAGGAATTGAACCTTTTGGAAGATGAAATGAAGCTCAGACAATACTAAAACCAAGGTGCTTGCATTTCTTGAATTCCCATTTTGCAGTTCTTCAAGAAAAACAAGAAAATTCTCAATCAAACGGATCGAGTTTCTTGCATTTTTCTTGTTTGTAAAAAAAGCTCTTGACTTGTATTCACGTATGGCATGACATAGAACAACTAAAGAGTTCACAAGGCTAGAGAAACAAACCGACTCACCGGGACGAATCGCCGGAGAATTCAAAATCCGGCGAGTATATTCCTTGGATTTATGGACCATTGAGTAACAAAGAAAAAAAATTCAGGAGGGAGGATAAAGATTAAAGAATGAAAAATCAAAAAACTGTACAAGAATCAAAGAGAAGTGCGTGTCGTTATTGATTTAAATGGATAAATGGTGACTTGTTTTGTTGCGGTGGACATGGCATTGGCTATATATATAGGCTATAGATAGTTGACTATGGGAGGACACATGGCGCCAGGACATGTGGTGATATATGGATATTTGAAAAATGAGGCTTCATGGAGATTGCCATGAGCAAATACTAAATTGACACGTAGTGGGAGTAATACGGGTTCGTGAAATAACGTGTAGCCGACATTTTTGCAATTATTGTGTAAATATCATTCATGGTCACTGAACTTTCAGCAAAATCTCAATTGGCTCATTAAAGTTTAATTTATCTCTCTTAGGTCTCTGAACTTTAATTTAATAACATCGTTTTAGTTGACAGTCATATAATAATTATCTTTCCCTGTATGCCACCCTAGAAAAGATTAAAAGATTTTTTTTTTAATATTTATAACTTGACGTACTGTAAGTTAGTGCGTAATGCATTGATTACGTAAAAGTTCCATTGCAATATGGTTGTCAATTAAACATTTTTCATCAATTTGGGAGACAGCATGAAACGTAGTGGTGAAACTTGGAACTAAATTGAAGTTTATTGACTCTAATGAAATTTTGCTGAAAGTTCGATGACGATAGGTGAAATTTTTCCATAGTTACTACTTATTAGCATCCATCTATATGTAAGAATAAATTGTAGTTCATATGCTTTCGTGTGAAGTCAATGGCCATTATCTATCACTTCTCAAAGTATGATCATAATGAAAATTTCTAGGAATAATGTTTTAAGAGTATTTTTTAAGACATTTGCAATGGTTACTCAATAATTTTAGATTGCTCATACGTGTAGATGTGTAAATTACTAAATTTGAGTTTGATGTCTCGACCCTTGTTTGGCCCGAATGAGGTTTGGGATGCATCGTGCCATGGCCAACTTATCTTGACAGGTTGGCTGGTCGTGGCACTTTTGTTTTTTTAGGAAAATCAATCGAGAAAAATAAAAAAAAGCTTTTAAAAAACCTTAATGACTCGCTTTTCCATGTTAGTCTCGCTCTTGCATGATCTAGATTCTAGACCATTGGAATTAATCAAAAAAAATGTGAGTCATATGAGGATTATAGACGACTAGCAAAATTCAAAAGCGTTACGATGTGATCTACTTTACATCATTTTATAATCTAAACAACCCTGATAATTGTTTGTGAAATCTCAATTAAAAAGAAAAAAAAAAAGTACTTTTGTTATAGTTATCACATGAATTCACATGGTGTTACGTGCACAAGTTTTTGGACCATGATAAAATCAAGCCATTAATGAAAGAGGGACAATGTAAGACCTATATGTATTTGGGTAACCATGTCAACGAGTCAAGCCACGAGTCGAAACTCAAAGTTCGGGTTCGGCTCGACCAAAATAGGTCCGAGCTTTTTTGAATCCGAGCCAAGCCGAGCAAAAGCTCGGCCAAAAAAATGAGGCTCGGCCTGAGCTTTCGGCTTGAGCTTTAGCGGGCCGAGCAGACTTTTTTTTTTTTAAAATTCATTATAAATCTATAATTTTTTATAATATATTTAAAATTTGTGCAATTTATACGTATTTTAAATAATAACTAAATATTAATATATAAAAAAATACATCTAAATTTTAAAAAAATTAGAAAACAATTTACGCAGACAACTGTATTTTTTAATTTTTTTTAAAGACTCAGCTCGGCCCTTGACACGGGTCGATGACGAGCCGCGGGCTAACTCAGGCTCGAGCCGACGTCCATCAAGCCTTGGGGTGTCGGCTCGAGCCTCGACTCGATGCCATCAAGCCACGAGCGGACTCGGCTCGGGCTTTTTCCGGGCCGAGCTCGGGCTGTCGAACCTTTTTGACATCGCTATATTTATGTGTAAAATACAATTTAAAAAAAGGAGAAAATAACAGCAACGGTCCTTAACATTTTCAATTTTTACAGACTTTGCTGTAACCTTCAATTTGTGTCAACGAATGTCCTTAACCTTTCATAAATATGTAGTAGATGTCCAAATGGATGGAAACCATCCACTTGACCGTTGGTTGATTAAAAAAGTCAAAATTTGATTAATTTCGACCAAATTAAAAAGGACAAAATGGTAACTTTACATATTATCCTTAAAATAAGTTAAAAATTAAGCCCATGTTTGACACCCATTTTTTTTTCTCATTCTATTTCTCATTTTTCATTTCAACTACACATTTTATTAATAAAATAATATTACACTTAAACCCAAAAATTCTCCTTACTTTTTAGGCCTTGTATGGGAGGGATTAAAATCGGATTAAAATTGAAAATATAGTCGTTATTGTTGACTTTTATTAGACGAGTGGGACCCAATAACGGCCATATTTTCAATTTGAATTGGCTTTTAATCCCTCCCGAACGGGGCCTTAATTATACAATCTTCCATCAATCACTATTC